>JANDJT010000041.1:6966586-6986913 GCA_024331685.1 Stegophilus panzeri | reverse complement strand
ATAATCAAATATTTACAAAAATGTGAGGGGTGTACTCACTTTTGTGAGATACTGTGTGTGTGTGTGTGTGTGTGTGTATATATATATATATATATATATATATATAAGAGCAACTCTTAGCAACTCTCTAATTGAGTATGATTACTCATAGTTACTATATATAGTGTCTGACTTTACCTTAAAATGAATAATGACTCATATTAGAATCATAACACTTTAATCACATTTTTGTTCACTTGTTAAATTAATTAATATAGTTGTAAGGTCAGATGGTTGTGCTTTGGTAACTAAAAACTTTGGTTCTAGTTTTCTACCATTTAGTTGTCTTGAGTTCCTCCAAAAACTAGCCACTGTACCGTTTCAAACTGAGGAGAGCATTAAACGCCCTGTTTTGTATACACCAACTAACAGTTGCGTTTGCCTAGTGTCATTCTGATCAAGTGATGAGAACGAGAGACGAAGTCCATCGATCTCGACCCTTTGACGGCTATGGCGTCGTTACGTTTCAAACGTCCAGTGATATCGAAAGATTTATTACTTGTCAACGTAATTTTGAGCAAAACTGTAGTTACAGGGTCGTGTAAATTCTGATCAATCGACGGCCTTTCTTTAAAGAACTTGATGTAAACATTACGAATCAGCGGACAGATCTACACTCAAATGTGCATTTCCAAATCCAAACGTACCTCATGAAGCCTCTCGATGTGCAGCCGACAAGTCTCCAAATCGCTGTCTGCCCGGATAGTAATAATTCCCAGAGGAATCGCTGGAAAAAAACAAGAAAGTCTGATATGTATTCCTTCTCAAAAAAACAATAATAGAGGCTACTCTGTTAGAGAGTTCAAAGTGTTAAAGCTAACATCATGTGTCTGTATCACTTAATAAATATCCAGTGCTTGAAAAACAAATGTAGCACTTACAGGCTTTTTTGAGCTGATCTTTGTCATAGTGTAAAGCTTCATAGTCACGCATGCTGATTCGGCTCACTTGGATATGCAGCTGCTCAGAGATGGGCTGCTGACTACGAGCACACACACACACACACACACACACGGCTTAATACAAGACTGTCCTTAAAAAAGTGAAAAATGTACTGTGATATTTGCTAATTCTGTACATTATAGACATAAAATGCTTCAAAATACAGAAAGAGATTTTAACAATAAGACTCGTAGCTCATTTGACCACTGCGATCATCGTTTACGAGGCAAATTACATTACATTTATGGTATTTGGTAGACACCCTTATCCAGAGCGACCTACATTTATCTCATTCATACATCTGAGCAAGTGAAGGTTAAGGGCCTTGCTCAAGGGCCCAACAGTGGCAGCTTGGCAGTGTTGGGGTTTGAACTCACGACTTTCTGAGCAGTAGATCAGCGTCTTAACCAGTGAGCTGCCACTGCCCAAATAAATCCATTCCAAGGAAGTTGAAAATATTCAAATGTTTATGGTTTTCCTTTAATTGAAATAATAAAGGAGAAGGCTGGTGTTTCTGTGTGACTCACTCATTGAGCTGTGGGAGGGAGATTCTCCTCTTGGTCTTCTGCAGCATGTTGGCCTGGTTCCTGAGCGTGATGTGGATAACGGATGGAGCCAGTCTGCACGGCTCCCCATCCACCTGCACAGGAATTGGCTTAAAGGTGGTGAGAGTCACCTCCTGGCACTGATGTAGCCTCTCGCCGTGGCCTCCTACCTGCAGTGTGGCCTACAAGACCATCCACAACAACCTGTCTTAATAACCAAACCAAGGATATCCAGCATGTTCATGCAGTGAATTTAATCACAAGGTAACACTTTACAATAATCCTGCACTAATACCTGAATTAATACTTATTTAAATATGAACTAATCATGAGTGAAGGCGTGTACTAATCCCGAACGAATGAAGAGCTAACCTTAACTACGACGTGAGTTAAGTACGTGTTAGTACATTTGTTAGTTAATGTATTAATTAACACGTAGGGGTAAAAATCAAAGAAAAAATATGAATTAAACGTGGATAATTTCACATTGTTTATATAATTTTCCGTATGCTGATGCGTATACAAACATCACTGGATTACTTTCATAATGTCCACTGAGCCTCCTTATCGAACGTAGAAAGACTCATTAATAATAAACACCAATACCTTCATCTCAACGCCATCCAGTGGTTTGTGTTTGTGTTTGTGTACGCAGCTGCATGCGGCAAATTATATAAACAAATTGAAATCATGCACGTTTTATTCATATTCTTTCTTATAGAGCGTGTTTGATTTAGTTTATATTACAATTTGCCCATATATGTCCACTGGATAGCCACTGGAAATAGCAGAAGCATATATAACCCTTGTTGTAGGGATGCAGTGATTTAATTTACCAGAGAAGTCATGGTGAATCCAATAACCTCTATGTAGCCATCATCGTGCCTCTGAGGCCCAAAGTCATGGTGGTCACTTGGGTTGCCCCACGGCATTGTACCAGCACAATATCTTTTAAAAAAACAAAAAAAACAACCATCACTCATACTTCTCATGATATCAGGCTCAGCATTAGACTTATAGAAACTATACATGTGCTACATGTTGCTCACTAGTCAATACACCAAACACAGGATATGGAGATGTTACCTAGGAATGTTCAGGAAGAGCAAACACTGTAGCTTCATCTCCTGAACTTTACAAGTGAGGTCCATTCCATCACACTGGATATATCCAACAACAGACAAATAAGCCCGAGAAATACAGAAGTGACATTAGAGTATACTGGTACGACTGCATGCCATGCAGGAATTGCTGTCTATCTCTAAAAAAAAAATCTAGCATCCTTCCATGTTTCGCATGCGTATTCATTTGACATTTTTTTCTCGACTATATGAATGTGAGAGAAAATCACTCCATTATTCTACTCACCACCACTCTGATGTGCTTAGACAAGTCTTTAGCGCTGCCCATAAGGAAGTCCGAGAATGCAGTCTGGAAGAAAGCAGGAAAATCAGCACATGTAAGAAGGTACACAGGGATACCTCTAAACCACGACGCGATACACTCACCCCCGCGTAGAACATCTTATTCCGAAGACGGCTGTTGAATTTTTCAGGTTTGGCCTCTGAGGAAAAACAAAACAGGTTATTTTATTTGATCAGAATATGCCTTTAAAATGTTTTGGTTTTTGGCAACCGAGACTACGCAATTATGCAAATACCTCGGGATTCGTGGAACTCTAAGGTTACATGCGCATCGAAACCCAAGCTGAAGTAGTTGTTAAAGACATCAATGGGAAGCTAAATGTATAAACAGAAAATATGAGTTTAGCAGAAAGATTCAGACGTGGTAGACTTTCGTTCAGTTTAGTTCAATAATTTATTATTACGTAGTTATGATTACCTAATGGCAATTTTGTCCTCACAAATGCAAAAAAATGACACTTTAGCAAGTGAAAACACCTTAAATATAGTCAAATGTATCTACTATTTCCTGTTATATGATTACAACAAACCAAATATAAGATGAGAATTTTGAATTTAGTAAATATGTAAATAAATAAATAAAAATTCACTTGCTAAGAAGATGAGTGAGAGTCAGAGGCGTTTTTGTGCTGGGAGCATGAGCTGACCTTGTCTGTCTGGTGGTCGTCTTTCTCTTCTTCGCCGGCCTCTGGATTGGGCTCCACACTGAGGTTCCAGCGGTCCAGCTGCACAATGTTCCCATCCTCCACATGAGACAGAATTTTAGACACTGGCTCGTCCGTGTAGCCCTGAGCATATCACACAGATAAATCAACAAATACTGTACAGTGTGGAGTTTGAGCTTCATCATACTTTTATTACAACAATAACACCAACACAGGGCAAGACAAACCCACTAAAACTGTCGAACTGATTAAGATGATCCATTTCGACTGACTGATGAGAGCAACAAAAAGACCTCGGCCTCCACCACCACCAAGTCTACACCACCTTCTTACTAATCTGTATGCCAGAAATACCGTCAAACAGGAAGGAAACTATTGAAGAAAAACTATTGAGCAAACCAGGCACATACACTAACCTACACTAGCCACTGCTGGCCAAATGATTTCAACAACATGGGGGCAGTTAAGGCTCTGGGTTACTGATCGGAAGGTCAGGGGGTTCAAGCCCCAGTGCTGTCACTGTTGGGCCCTTGAATAAGGCCCTTAACCCTCTCTGCTCCAGGGGTGCCGTATCATGGCTGACCCTGCGCTCTGACCCCAACATCCTAACATGGGGTATGCGAAGAAAAGAATTTCACTGTGCTGTAATGTATACGTGATCAATAAAGACTTGTTATCATTAATATATTAGAGCATTATGTGTTCCTTACTCCTCCCCAGTTGAGTGTCCTGGCCAGGTCGTTTCCCGTGCCAAGTGGGAGGACAGCAACAGCAGGCTGAGGATTCAATTGCAGCTCATCCAGCACAGACAGGATCCAACCAACCTGCATATTCAAAAAGTGTTCAGTTCATCTTATCAGCCTTCATACATCTGACTTGACATTTAACAGAAAGTCAGCTCTAGCTAAATAAACTACTATTAAGATTACAATGAATGATGTATGTAACATTACCAGTATTGCTTCGTCTAAACAAGAAAGCTGCTTGGAAGATCCACATAACTGACAAATTATACTCACCGTTCCATCTCCTCCACATACCAGGATGCGCAGGTTGGGAACTTTGCGGTACATTTCTAACCTTGAAAACGAGCACAACGGAACGGGGAAGTTAAAATTGTAAAGTCTTTCGACAGCCGAAGTAAGACACAGATCCCAGTGTCAAACCGAACGCAGTGGAACGACCAACGTTTCAGTACTTACCCCTCTCTGGGCCCTCCTTGAGTGAGATCAAACACTTGTCGTGGATTTAGGTACCACAAGAAAGACCGAATAATTTTCGTTCCCTAATAAAAAGACAAAATCAAATGTATTTGTTAAAAGGCTTGTTTATGTGTGATATGATAGGTAAAAAAAATATATATATATATTTTTTAAAGGCTTGTACTCACCTGATTTCCACCACTCTTTGGATTCACAAACACAAGCAATGGCTTCATGAGCTGAGAAGGAATCGGCTTGACTATGAAGTGTTTCCATTTGCCGTCCTAGCACAGGGGTTAAAAGTGAAGAACTGCTATTCGAGCACGAAGTAGCGTCATAAAAATGTGTCCAATGCTGTTCACTTCTTAATCACCGTGTTAATCACAGCGTTCATGCTACAGCATAGTGAAACTGAACGGCTCACCTCTGACCCTTTCTTGCTGGCCTTGCTTTTCAGAGATCCCTTTTTTCTCCTTTTACTAGACTTTAGGGATGCCTGAAGGAAGTAAAATAGGGTTTTAGGCGACATTCTGAACTATCTGAAGGGCACAATGTCTGTAATGATCATCATAGGTGCATATGGGATTCACAAACATTTTCACTTGATCACTTGTTCCCGGACAATGCACTTATCTACATGAGAGTTAAATGATGATCGAACTTAATCATTTGCACTGCTTACAATGATCATTTGTGTGAAATTTGTGGAACTATTTTCCATTTATAACTGGGTTAGTGTGTATAAGTGTGCCATTTGGTGTGTGTTTTGACAATGGAAGGGTGTTGAATCAGAGTGGACTTTAGTGTGTGTGTGTGTGTGTGTGTGTGTGTGTGTGTGTGTGTGTGTGTGTTAATGTGGAAGGGTACTGAGTGAGGAGTTGCGAGCTTGTGTAACCGTCTCTGGAACCAGTATACAGTATATATAAATGGTTCGCCTGTCTTGGTGGAGCGAGATGAGTGGAGGTATATGTACTCTGTATGTGTACGCTCATCTCTCCAGCTGTAATATTGCAATAAAACTCGAATTATTTGGCATAGATCTGGTCTTCTGAATATGTTATATGATTTATTCAAATTCTTACACACAATTGGGGCAGTGGTGCCTCAGTGGTTAAAGGCTCTGGGTTACTGATCAGAAGGTCAGGAGTTCAAGCCCCAGCACTGCTAGGCTACCACTGTTGGGCCCTTGAGCAAGGCCCTTAACCCTCAATTGCTCAGTTATATAAACGAGATAAATGTAAATTGTTCTGGATAAGGGCATCTGCCAAATGCTGTAAATGTAAGTGATATCAACTATAGCTGAAATATAGAGTATGCTGCAGGTCTTATTGCATTTTATGCGTTTTATGTGAGAAAGCAAATTCGAAAAACACATGTTGAGCTAAAGAGAGAATTCTCAACGCAGAACCAGACGTTATATGTTATAAATGTAACAGGCAGAACAGTAAGGCCTTGAGGAGAGGGCTGAGTCTGCACCTGCTGTCTGCGCACTCGGATGATCCAGGTAGGAGGTACTATAACAGCAGCGTGCGCACCGAGAGTGCAGGTCTCTTCTATGTGCTGTAGCATGAAGCAGGTCACCTTATTATGGTACTGCAAAGCATACACAGAACCGTTAACTTCACTGCTCTTGCTATGGTCTTTCTATTACATAAAGAGATCAGCAGATCCATTTACCGCCTGTTTGCACCAAGAGCAACTGATGGCAACGATGTCTTTATTGTGGAAGAACTTCTGCTGGAAACCCTGAGGAAAGAAGAAACCATGATTGTATGCAGAACAATACAATACAATACAATACAATACAATACAATACAACAAGACATTAAATTGCTATAAAATCGAATTTATATTTCTCTGGCATGAAACTGTAACGGACCTTTCCGCATTGTCTGCACTTCCCGTCCTGCCGCCTCCTGTGGACCCAGTGATGCCTTACAGTACATGGCTGAAAAACACACAAACGTACGGACGTTAGAGAAACATTAGACGGCACGGATATAGTGAGAAATTCAGTTTAACCGGACTTTTCTTACCTCTCGCACATTTCTTGTGCCTGGATCCCGAAAAGACGGCTTACACCTGAAATTAATCTGCACGCAAAAGCAATGAATAACACAAGAATGCACTTAATTCAGTTTTTTTTTTTAAAAAGTGTCAAATCGAATGTGTTGTCCATGGACCAATATTAAACCTTTACCTTCTCTAGCTGGTCCATGCATATTGTATGGACTGCTATTTTGCAAGCAGCACATTTATAGCGAGGCAGTGATTTTTGCTGTTGGTCAGAAAACATATGGTTATAGACAAGGCAGTGACATTATTAGTATTATTATTATGCATGGATCATGGTCTGCCACAAGGCCTGCGCTTACACACTGTCAGCAGTGGTGGGTGCTCTTGCCCAAGGTTTTCCAAAGAGATCAGAATTTGATGAATTGATTTGAACCTAACTGACAATTTAGGAAGCTTTTTTTTTTTTTTTTTTTTTTTTCCGTGTTTGTTGTTTTTTGTTTTTTTTTTAATCAGAGTCGTGTTCGTTTGTGTTAATATTTCAGTTTTCAGTTTGACAGAACAAACAGGACAGTACCAAAAAAAAACAAGTAGGAAGTGTAAAAGAGGAAAAGCAGCATATGTGCTCTGCAGAAAGCTCACCAGTGATTTGGCAAAGCAGTAAAGCTCTCCAACATAGCAGAAATCTCCAGAAAGACTGGTCTCGAACCAGACGTGCTGTCCGAACTGAGCATTCTCCTGTAGGGGAGAGTAGATCCGATAAACAGACCGCACTTTGTTTATCAAAAGCAATCCTACCTAGCGTTTTCATGATGCAGAGAACATTTTCACATCTATAAACCGTTCGAGATTTTCATCTATGTCATTTAAGATGACGTACTCTCCAGGGTAACTCATCCTGTACTGTATGGAAAAGGCAGTGCTGGTTCATTTGTATCCACTTATATGGAGTTAAACAGTGCGTACACTGTAAGAAGGAATGACTGCGTTAATGAAATCTGCTTGCAGTCACTCATCAGGCTGATGCTAATGAGCAGAATGTGAATACATGACCTCATTATCCATGGTAGCATGTAGAGCTGTCATATCATCGTGTTATATCATATCCTCATAGAATAATGAAACTCACGGTCCAGTCGACTGCCTGGGAGATCTCTTGGTTAGTTTCACTGGACTGGTTGGCCTGGTTCTGAACACCAGACTTGGCGATGGCTTTCCTGAAACAACACAAATGCACGCATGCTTATGGACTTATATACATATTATATTCCACATGACTTGGATTGTTCACATTCAGTACAAAAGCATTAAAAGGGAAAGGAAATAATTTATACAAATAGCATTTGGGAGGTTTCAGCTATTCTGTGAAAAGCTAATAAAAAGATGGACTAATTACTGTAGACGTCATATGTGATGCTGTACATATTCATCCCTCTCATGTTAGCTGTTTGTGTTTGTGTCATATTCAGTAACATCCAGAAATCCATTTTCCGGACCGCTTACCCTACACAGGGTCGTGAGGAGCCCGGAGCCTATCCCAGGGAACCCGGACAGAGTACCAACCCATCACAAGGCACAATCGCACACATACATTCACACACTATTGACAATTTAGGAATGCTAATCAGCCTACATGTCTTTAGACTGGGGGAGGAAACTGGAGTACTTGGAGGAAACCCTCAAAGCACGGGGAGAACATGCAAACTCCACGCACACAGGGCAGAGGCGGGATTCAAACCCCCAAGCCTGGAAGTGTGAGGCAAACGTACTAACCTCTAAGTCACCGTGCCCCCTACAATAATATTACATAGAAACTAAATATAATATTTATCACTGCAGCGTAATCCTGAAAGTTTCGTTTCAGCTGGCATTCCTGAAGTCAGAACGCACACTGCCTGAGGACTCAATAATTACCAATAAAGACCAGTAATTAGCTGCTAGCTTGCTACTCATTTCTATAATAATGACCTTAGATACTGTATATGAAACCCGGACGCCAGATCCATGCAGCTGCAGCACCATCCTCTTGGTGGGACCAACTTTCAAGAGCTTTCATGAAGGTTTTTGCAAAAATGCCAGAACACTGTGCAGCGTTTGGATGTAAGACTCATTGACACTTCAAAGCAAAGTTCAAGAGAACCAGGAATTACTTAAAACTTTAGAGATTATATACAGTACATTTTCATTTTATGATGAACTTTATGCTAGAGTTATGGCAGGTTGGTCAGGTGCGTTTACTGTTTATTACTGTTTAATATGGTTTGCTTTATCTTTAACTCGACCACAGTTTACAGCCATCTGTAAACTTCTTAAACAAGTAAAGTTCTTAATATTTGTTAGCTCATGTAAAGTTCCCCAAGATCAATCTTGTAAATGGAGTTGTAGATTTGCAGCTGTTATACTATGTGATCAATTTCTAATGAAAGTCTTGGTGTACACGTTGGGATTTCATGGAATCTTGTTATCGCTGATTCCTGTTATATGGATGTACACCACGGCGCTGTTGAATTCTTGATTCTGATTGGTTAGAAGACATTGAATCATTTTCTGTAACAGCACTGCTTTGACGGTAGTGCAGAAATTTGGCTGCAATTAAAATCACAGGTTTATATGAACTTGTTTCGTAATTAGGCCAAAAAAAAAAAATGGACCAAATGTATGCTGTGTGGCTAACCAATAATACATTTTTTTTTTTTTTTTTTTTTTTTTTTTTTTTTTTTAATTTTGTTTGTTTTTTTTTGTTGTGGTATAAGAAGAAAAAAAACACTTCAGGACATGATGTTATAGGAAAATAATCATCTGCTGAGTGGAAATATATATGCCAGGCCACACCACACCAGATTGTTGTACATTTTGCTAATAACACCATGCCCTGTTGTGTTTTATTCCCTGATTAAAAGATAACACTTGGACTCTCTAGTCTGGATATTATTAAAGTTGTTTTTGAGTGTTAGTAGATTTAAAATGATCGACAGTAGTTTAACACTCGCTCAAGACTTTTGGATTATGATCATTTCTGTACAATTGGACATTTACCTCAGCCTACAACCCACAGGATGTGCAGTCAGTGTGTACATACTGTGTAATTACATCTGCATCACCTGCAATATGCAGAAATGTATGATGTTTGTAACAAAGCAAATGCGAGTTACAGACCAATTAATCAACGGTTGGCCAGCATCTCTCCATAGACTTGCACTGGTTTATAAGTGATTCTCATGGGGACTCCGTGGGCGCTAATGTCTGAAAGTAATTAGCAACAACACCTAATGTGGCATTTATGGTTCTTATATATCGACGGCTAATGACTCGGAAGAAGGTGTGAGTATAAACAAAGTCCTGATATTGTTTCTAGTATAACCAACATCAGAAAATTACATTGTTTGGCATTACACAAAAATAGCTTACATCACAGCAGTGCTTTTTAATCAATTACCAGTTAAAGTTGATGGTTTTAATCAAGCATGTAATATATCATTAAAAACATAAACCGTTAAATATAATAAATAAAATGTTCTGCATACTAGTGCAGTACCCATAAAAGGAAATGCACCTATAAACTTTCAGCTACACGATATGGCCAAAGGTTTGTGGACACCTGACCATCACATCAATATGTGCTTGTTGAACATCCCGTTCCAGATTTATTCCCCCTTTGGTGTTACAATAAAATCCACTCTTCTGGGAAGACTTTCCACTAGATTTTGGAGCGTGACTGTATGGATTTGTGATCATTCAGCTACAAGAGCATTAATACGTGAGGTCACTGATGTTACATGAGGAGGTCTGGGGTGCAGTCGGTGTTCCAGTTCATCCAAAAAGTATTCAGCGGGGTTGAGGTCAGGGCTCTGTACAGGACACTCGAGTTCTTCCGCTCAAAACCTTGGCAAACCGTGTCTTCATGGAGCTCGCTTTGTGTACAGGGGCATCGTCATGCTGGAAGAGGGTTCCAGTGAAGGGAAACTGTAAACCTACAGCATACAAAAACATTCTAAACAATTGTGTTCTTCCAACTTTGTGAAAAGTTTGGAGAAGGAACTCATACGGCTGTGATAGTCGGGTGTCCACATACTTTTGGCCATATAGTGTATTTCACTATGTATTTTAGCATAATTTTTACATGGTATTCTGTAATCCACGACAATTGAAGAAGTCAAGACAAAGATAGTTACACATCACAAGCTTTTAGACGATGTATGAAGTAGCTACACGGTATCATTTTAAAAAAATGTATTATTATTTGTACAATCTTTTAAGACTGAATTTGTATTTTAGTTGCAAATTCAAATTCATTGTTAAAATCAGTGGTTGGATGCTGTAGTAAAATCGGTAACTCTGGCAGTAATCTGTTTAAGGTGAGAGATTGTGCTGAACTACAATATTCCTCAGGGCATGTTTGGTATGATTTTTATCCATATTTCATGTGGTGAATATCATAAATATCATATAGGTTTAGGAAACAACATTAACAATGTATGTCACAATATGTGCTCTTTCTTCACACACACTCATTCTCCTCATTCTCAGGAACTTAATTAATTAACTCAATTAACTTAATTAACATACAGTTCATGAGGGTGAGCTAATCAGCTGGGGGTCTGGCCATAAAACACACTATTTAATTCCCACTTGGTATCCTGGTCACTATAAAGCCTTCAAAGAGGCTCAAGGGTATAAGAGTGTATCATATATTATGCTTTTTCCATCACACATCCTATGTCCGTGACGCTGCTCAACATTCTGTAAGTTGCATTTGTTTCTATTTTATGTATAACTTCATTAGTGAGTTTGTGTCATAAATTCATTGGTTATTCTATCTCTAAATACTCAGTGGTTCTTCTGAAAAAGTGTGATGCGCTAAGACTGCATGATCTATGTGTTTTGTATGGTTACTAGAAATTTCTTAAGCTAGAGTTATAGCACGTCATACAGGTTTGAAGTCGACCTCTGACAAGCTAAAAGAAAAGGCTAATGCTCGCAAGTTTAAACAGAACCTCTGACAAGTAAAATAGGAAAGGCCTAGGCTTGCACGTTGCTAGAAAAATCTGAGCTGACGACATAACGGTTTAATAAAGAAGCTATATAAAAGCCTCTGACGTAGGAACGTCGTTTTAATGAAAGCTTTGCTTGAAGCTGTTTTAGAGTAAATACTATTAGAACGATGAGATTTTACACGTCTAGCACTAGCTAGAACATCGCTCTATGGAGTCGGATAAACAAGTTAACGGTTATTATTAATTGGAGTCAGATATTTAAATCATAATCTTGAACCTTCGGCTGCACCTATTTCCGTCTTCGGTTATAGGAGAGCAATGGGCGAAGTAATACACCCTTTCTATTTAAGCTCTACAATGCAAGGTCGTTAAAACTTGTGTTTCATAGCACCAGGAGTACTTTTATATCAGCAAAAATGAACAGAAAATGAAGGAATTGAAGAACGCCAGCATAAATTAAAAAAACGTCGTGTGAGAATGCAAGATAAATAGGATAATAGAACATTAAACATAACAAATGTGAGCGATTTGTCACTGCCATTGAGGCATGAAGATGGAGATGGGTGGGAACACGGGGAGACACGCGGAGAACATGCACAGACACTCCACACGAACAGTAAGCAAACTGTCTCAATGTGCTAGAGGTTATTACAGTTCATCAGTTTTGTTAATAAGCCCCATTAGCAATGCACTAACGAATTGTCTAGGTTTACATTCAGAAGGTACGCCAATAAAGGAACTTCAGACAATGACGTCTTGCTTCCAGGCTCAAATACTCTATACGTCGTAATATATAGGAAGAATATATCTCTAACTCCAGCACAAATCTTACAAATCAGATCGTGACATCTAGTCATGTAGTTATAAATAATCTTGACGTTAGAAAGTGAGCTTTTTCAGGAAGAGCTTTCTCTGTTCATTTGCCTGGAGCACATCAGGGACCTGCTTCTTTTTTTACTCCCATATCAATCACAGACTCTAGTTTCCAAATATGAATACATTTTACAGAACATCCCAAGTAGCTACGCACATCATTCATTATATAATTCAATCCAACGTTTATACACCGCTCAACAAAAACACAACGTGAGAAAGCTCTGTCTGGTTTCATCCACACCTCAACACGACAAACTCATCATTCGCACATAAAGCAACAGCATTAAGCAGACCTGATTTTGACAGCACTGGGAAATAACAACGCTATAAAGTGGCAAACAATTCAGTACTCCACTATTTCATACTTTTAAATCTATAACGAGGTCAGCACTATACTTAAAGTATGATGTCTCTAGATAAATACAATTTCAGTAATTGCTATTTTGATTGGTATAGGCTCAGCCATGCAGGAAATTCACGTGTAGTCACTGTAAAACTTAAGAAAGGAGGATTGCCGTTACAAAAAGGCTATTCATGAAGCCTAATTATATGGTAACAGATTTCTTTTTTAATTGGGTATTAAACAGGCTCGTGATACGAGATAATAATTACACATTTATGCCTTGAATAATAATTATGCATTAAGGGTTTTTTTTTTTTTTGGTGGAGCGAGGGGTGGGGGGGTGTGGTGGGGGATTTGATGTGTTCAGGTCCATTAGCATATCTAAGATATACAGATGAAGAGAATTTTATTCAGTAAAGTATGTTAGCTTGTGCTTCTAGATTATAAACTAGCATTACATAAATACTGTAAACATACTAATATGTTTGTATTTTATTTATATATATTGTTATAGTGCACTATGCAATACTAAATTTGATATCAGTATTGAAGTCAAAAGTATGTTATCATGACTTCCCTTCCATGAGGGCTCTTAGACCAGATAAGCTTAAAGTATATTTTTGCTTCCTGTTATTGCAGTTCCTTGCTTGCTGTAACCTTTGTGTGCAGTCCTGCTGTGTGAATCAGTGACGCTTAGCAACAGTGGTGGTTAACCTACCCACTGATCAGTGCGACTGATATGTAACGATGCTACACTGTAGTACCAGTGCCGCTAATGAGCTAGCGCCATGGAGCTCAGATCCACAGGACAGAGAATTAGAAGGTCACTCAGAAAAAAGAAAAAACCACACACACACACACACACACACACACACACACACACACACTCATGCATAGACAGCCACCTTCTGATGACAGAGATTTCCTATTTAAATGTTATCTGGCTAATGACTAGCGTTAGCTTCTAACATGAAGAAATAGGCAAGAGTGAAATGACTCTATATTATAGATATATCTGTACCACCTTCCTCTGGTCTAAAATGGCGGTTTGGTTCATGAGCCCAAATAGTTCGTGTTTCATAGTGTAATGGCCAGTATATCTTTTCGATTTATTATAAAGACATAACATTTCGTATGTAACGATACTAAAAAAAAACCACCTCCAAACAGCTTTACACTTAAGTAGATTAAAGACAAAAAGAGCATGCCAGATTTACAGTAAATTCAATCTGGGAGTGGGTGTGACCAGTAACAGTAAAAACATCAGTAAGAACATCATTTGGACTGAAGAAAAGTAAAAGTGTTACATACGAGAGGAAGCCACTCCATGACTCCAGTGAAGGGTCATAATAGGCTCCCATTAGCGGGCTAAAGGCAGCGTGCGTCTTCCAACAGGTGGAGTTCCTGCGACTAGGCAGTGGTTGACCTCTTCCTGGCCAAGGGCTGCCCGCTTTAGAGATGGTGGAGACGCGTCTGCGGCGCCTTCTCTGGCAATAGCGGCCTTGTGGGCCACTTTCAGCATGGCCTATGCAGGAGGAATTTCTCCTCAGACATCGTGGAACACGGATTAGCGTATGAGCCTGGACTCGCTCGACAACCACACTCAGAGGCAGGCAGTTCCGCTGGCACAAAACAGAGGAATATCTAAACTCCTGCTCTGACAAACCTGCCTCCATATGATGCTCGTCACATGGCTCTGAGTACTGGTCATGGTCAGAGTCACTAGTAGAGCTTGGACTATCACTTTCGTCTCCTTCGGAAAGCAGTGGGTCTGACCAGACGTAGGACATGCTCCCTTTCAACTCCACCTGTCCAACAGCTTGGTCCCGAACATCCTCTTCCTCCTCTGTCATCTGGATAAGGCTGGCGAGCAGCATGGAGGGGCCAAGAAGGTGTGTGTCGATGTTACGCAACTTACTTGCCTTGCTTCGGCGTATGGCGAAACGTGGATTTGCACCTGGTGTGGTGGTGCTTGAGCGGCGCCTCGCATTAATAATCTTAGTTGATCGGCTGCTAGCAGCATGAGGCAGTGACTGTAGTGACTGTAGTGACTGTAGTTGAGCACTGGATCTCCTGCGTTGCGCCAGTGTAGCTGAGGCAAAACCTGCGCTGGAACGCCTGCGTGCACGGCTCGCTGGTACAGCAATACTGGGTCTCCTGGATCGACATGGCTCGGACCCTTCACCACCTGGCCTAGCAAAAACAGACTCCTTCCTCTTAAAGTGACGTCGAAAGAACACGTCCATGGAGGCTTCTAAAGCTTCTTTGGGGCTGTTGATGTAAAATGGATCAGTATGAATTACTGATTGTAAGACAACCTTAGCCTTGAGGAGTCATACTGCTTTGAACAGAACCCTGACATAATGTTGATCTAATTTAATCCAAATTCAATTCCAGCCCTTAATGTAATATTAACAGCCTGGCATTTGGATGCGTTGCGACATGCAAGTTTTATACCCTTTCCATAGCTAACACAGATCTCCACAGAATTAATGCACGGCTCATTTTCTAGTACTGAGACTATCTGAGACTAGCCCTGGTAAACATCTCAGAGCTTAAAGTAGTGTTCATCAGCCACCTGTGCGACATCTTTGTAAAGCCCTGATGACATCATCATTCAGTGACGTGTAAAGCTCTCGAGAAAACGAGCGAGCGTTCACCTCCTGATTATGAACCTTTGACTTGTAGATACACAGAGCAGATTAAAAGGATTTCTAACCCTTCTCTAATGACTGTGCTAATTATAGCCCAGCTCTATCTCATTTAGAGGTGGTGAGCAGCTGTTCACTTTCATTTAAAGTTATTAAAGTTTGTAGACATTATACTCAGTCCAAACACTGGCCTCTGTGTGCAATCCGGCTGCGGTGATGCATTTACTAGCCATAAATATTACGAACAAACAGTAGGATTGGGTGTTGAAACAGAATGTTAGCTTTACATACTATGAATTGAATAAAGTTATTTTCCAACTCTACGAGAAACAGAATATAGTATGGAAGCTCTCGGGTTTGTAGTGCTGAAAATGTCCATTGGCAGATTATTTGTATCATATAAGTTAGTGGGTCTCTAAACAATCCTTAAAGTCCCCTAAAGTCCATAGATTTTGCTCTATTCACTCTAAATTCAGATAATGTCCATGCTAGATGAAGTTCAAGCCAGGAGGGCAGATCATCTAACAGGATTTGATTAGGAAGTTCTCTAGGTCTTATCTGCTAATCAATACCCAATCAATCCATTAACTTCCTTCTTTTAACAAAGTCATGTAGTAAATACTAGAAAAAATGGATCTATTAATAAAACTGTGCAAAGCACTAATTTTCTTTGACTGTATTGTACACGTATTAACCTCATATGTTTCCTGTAGATCACTTTCACGTTCGCCAGACTTGGTTAAAGGTTAGAGTTTAGACTCATCGTAAATTAACATCCTGTGAGGTAAAAATAATAATAATAATAATAATAATAATAATGTCTTTTTTTTTCCTACAAAAGATGTTATGGACAAACCACATACAATCTTGGACTCTGTATTTAAAAAGAGTATTCAGTCTATATTGAGAACTCAGTAGTGCTAGACTACTGATTCAGCCCTAGGCTATTCCACAAATAACCCTAGGCAATATACACACAAGTAAAGAGAAGCTATGGACACAGTACAGTGAGGATGAATAAGAGCATCATATTGCTCACCAAACTATTTGAAACAAACAGACACTAATTAAACAAACATGAAATGTATATCGATCAGGCATCAATGCAGCAGTCTACCTACTGTACTCTAATATATAAGCAACTTCAAGGAACCAAGCACAGAACCCAATTTTCGAATTTTCACCACAAATCTTTAACTTCAGTATGTTTACCAGACTAATACCAGTGTGAAATGTGAAGAGGAAAGTAGTAGCATACGACCTGGCACTGATTTCGCAGCTCTCCTCTAGCAGTTCTGAAACACAATGGACTGACAGAAAGAGACAAAGTAAGAGAGTAGAGAAAAGGCAAACCGATCAAGTGAAGGAGGAGAGGAGGTGCTAAAGAACATAGACACAAACACAGCTCATCGATTGGCTGTGAAGGAGCCAGCAGGAGTGCATCAGAGGCTAAGCCTGTGGTTTAAAATAATCACTGATTACCAGATTCAGACACACACTATGCTTGTGTGCATCACCCACACAACACAGACACACACACACACACACACACACACACACACACACCATAGTAACAACTTCACTGGGGTGACAACACCCCAGTCCACTACCCTTTTCAATAAGAAACCTGTATTTATTCATCCTAAGGACAACTAAACTACAGAGGATGCAACACAAGGCCTGACCAGAAGATCCCCTCTCTACTGATCTTATCCTTTTGCAGGAATGCTTTTCATTCACTTTTTACTTTTTTTAGATAAAAAAAACAAAACAAAAAACAACGACAACCAAACAATCGATTACTAAAATCAAACCCACAACGACCAATACGAAACAACATGTTAATTAACACACTGTTAATTGATTGATTTATTTTTTTTCAAAGTGACCCTGAAAAACATATTCCAATTTACACCTGGAGATCCGAGCTCAGTACGTTATCAACATTTAGGAACATCCTGTAATCTAACACTACTTCATAGATGGTCGACAGGTAACTACGCGATGCTCCCTTCCCTAAGTCAGTCTAGTGTGCAGCTAAGATCTTGTCATTGTATCAACCCTTCACCAGATAAAAAGACACAGCCAAGCCACTACAACAGCAATACAACTCAACACAATAACATTCATTTCCACTTCAAGGCCGCGCTGCTCTTGAATAATGGATCAGCGTGTATAAACCAGGGTCTGAAAAAGCTGCATGCTAATTTAACATCACAGAACACTGATCAGCCAGTGTCTGTTTATTACAAGCCTTACTTAAAATACAGAGTGTCAATACCATCCACTTCATTAGATTATCAACCTCAGCAACACTTCCGCTTATGACAGATGCACCACTACGCTCAAAGCACAACAACACATAAGGAAATAATTACAGCTCTTTAAAAGGGGCCTCTTTACTCCGGCTGTTACCATGGAGTAGAGTCTGGAAGCTGTCTCGTCTCGTGTCTCTTTTTCGGCGATACAGAACTAAACTTTTTACATTGTTTTTACTCTTTAAAATAAGTCCGATCGTGCTTTGAGTGCCCCAGTGTGAACAATGACGGTGGTTCATGTAATGCATCAGAGAGAAAAAGAAAGAACCAGCAAACCAAACCAACAAGGAGCATTATGACCGGTTATGGTAATGAACCTGTTCTCTTTTTCTGATATTAAAATCATTATTTCGAAACACGAATTTGCACTAGTGTCCACTAGTCAGTCCTTCACATGCTCTTCTTGTACTTGGATATTCACTTCTAGGTTCCAGTGGCACTTAAATCTCCTGTTGCTCATTAGCGTCTTTGTTTCCTGTATAAATGTCCCTCTGTTTGTTTACATTGCTATATGGGATTTTATAATACAATATAAAAACATGATGAAGAACTCTAGATTCTAGAGCTCATTCACACACCAATGGAAGCAGAGCTGCCATGCAAGGCACTAACTTGCCATCAGGAGCAACTTGGGGTTCAGTGTCTTGCCCAAGGACACTTCAGTATGTAGAGTCACGTGGGCCGGGAATCGAACCGCCAACCCTACAGTTATTGGACAACCCACTCTACCACCTGAGCCACTGCCACACAGTTAGTGCATAGCTGCTTAAACATTTTTTTTGTCAAACTGTCATGAAGGGAGCTGTAATACAACAAACAACAACTGAAGAAGGACACAACGCTTGACATGAGGCTGTCCCAGATGCACAGCGTGATCTGCCACACCCAACCAGGTCACCTTTGTCTGCAGGTTTGGTCCTTGGACTGAATTGGAAACAAGGGCTATGATTTAGTTGTGAATACTATGTCACTATGTGACCTTTTTGGAGTACCTTGGCATGCGTACACATGTGCACAAGTTGTTATGCAGGTGCGATATACCACCCCTGCAGGTTTTACAGGGTTCATAGTAGCACAGGTACTAATTTGCTATTTTTGCCTTAATGCTAGGCAGCTTTAATGTCAGTCCTCTGAAGGCAGGAAGAAACCAATAAAGAGATTTAAACTGTGCCAAGCATGTTTCCAAGCACTTATAGAACAGTGTTACCAGACATATTTTGAAACATTAATTAAATACTGTATTCTTAAATATGTTACTTGGGCTGCACAGTGGTCCAGAGAGCAGTGTTGTCACATCACAGGTCCAAGGTTCTGGGTTTGATCTTGTGGAGTAATATATGTTCTATGTTCTATAATATAGGTTCTCCAGTTAAACTGTTCAACCAAGGTTTTTTTTTTTTTTTTTTTTTTAATTCAGTTCAATTTCAATTCAATTTGTATAGCGCTTTTAACAACGGACATTGTGACAAAGCAGCTTTACGGAAATATACAAAATTCTGGATATACATTTTAAATTGATAAATTTATCCGTAATGAGCAAGCCGGAGGCGACAGTGGCAAGGAAAAGCTTCCTGAGACGACATGAGGAAGAAACCTTGAGAGGAACCAGTCCTCATCTGGGTGACACCGGAAAATGATTCCCTTCTATAACTGTGTGCTTTATAGTCAAAAAGTGCTAACTAATTGTGTAACCAGGAAATTCATTATAGTTTTAATATGAAGTCTAGTTTGTTGAAGTTATCACTAATTTGTTGAACTGTTCACTGATGGAGACTTGAGTGCAAAACTGTTTCTGGCAATTCCAGTCCTAAATCTATCATAGCACTTGTAGTCCTAAACCATCTTCATGATTTCTAAGTGTATCTTTAGGCTGTCCATATGGGGCCATCCTCAGTAGGATGGTTTTTGAGGTTTTTTTAAACCTAATCTCGCTTGAAATGAAGCAATCAATATATGACTGAAGTGTAGACTTTGAGCTTTAATTCAAGGGGTTTAACAAAAATATTGCATTAACCGTTTAGGAATTACAGCCATTTTTTACAGAGTCCCTCCATTTTCACAGGCTCAAAAGTAATTGGACACTTGACTGATAAGCAGCTTCATGGCCAGGTGTGGCTTGTTTCCTCGTTATTTCATGACTGATTAAGGAGATAAAAGGTCTAGAGTTGATTCCAAGCATTGAATTTGCATTTGGTAGCCGTTCATGGGAACTCTCCATATGCGGTCCAAAGAGGTGTAGATGCAAGTGAAGGAGGCCGTCATTAGGCTGAAAAAACAAAACAGACCAATCAGAGAGATAGCAGAAACTTTAGGAG
>JANDJT010000041.1:6946305-6966486 GCA_024331685.1 Stegophilus panzeri | reverse complement strand
CCTTTGCAGGTGTTTTGAGTTAATTCGCTGATTAGAGTCTTCTCAGGTCGACATTTCTGTATTATAAATTCTTTATTCGAATGTTTTGAGATACTGGATTTTTGATTTTCATGAGCTGTAAGCCGTAATCATGAACTGTAAATAGCTGATTCCCACTTTCACATACACAAATCGTTCCCCGAACACAGCTAGTCTGTGTTCAGCCTGTTCATACAAGCTTTAAAGTCTCACAAATACACGTTGGGATGTGTAACAATTTGAGCGTTTCGATGCTTTGTTCTAAACAATGGCAGTTTAAGATATGTCGCCATGACAATAGTGTTACCAAATTACACAGATGTATGGGAAATACTAAGATACACAGCAGTAAAACAATAATCCTGTAGTTGTTGTGCTATTTCTGAAGCTGTAGTTATAAAAATAGATTGTATAATCTTTTAGATTGTGTTCCTATTTAAATTTTAATCAGGTAATCTGTACCCTGTAACACAATACATTTTGCAAGTAACATTCTCGTCGTTTAGTTACTGTTGTCTTGGTAAGGCATAATTACAAAAGTCAGCTTAACACAACCTAAAATAAGCCTTTGCTAGCTTTTTAAACATCCTTTTCTCTTATCTTGAGTGTGGAAGTGAAATGTTAGAGATATCAGATGCAAACTCAGCAGAAGCTAGAATGCAAATGAAATCATGATAACCTCGTCAGACAGGCACGCTACTGTTAAAGCTACACTCTGACTGTTCTGTTACTACAAAGTGCGCTTATTGAGGAAAGAAATAAGCAGTAGCCCAAATAATTATATTTAAAGACAGAATGGCTCAACAAAAGGAAGCTGTGTTAAACTCAACCCTGAGGCATAAGATTGCTGAGAGCCTGGTGCAGGTATACCAGTCTGCATGAGTGCTCTGGTATTTTTGGCTTAGTTCTGGGGAACATTTAAAGCTGCCATGTTAAGGTTCCTCCCTTCCCAAGTGTTGTTTTTTTCCCCAAGTGTTACTCCACCCTTTCTGTTTTTCATTCCTGATTTACAGTTGACTCTCTGTGGTAACATGGAACACTGTGTGGGGAGGGATATTCTGTGTGTGTGTGTGTGTGTGTGTGTGCTTGGGTGAGCGAAGTGACAAAATCTAGAATAAGTGCCTATCCTTCTCATTTAACTAAGGAACTTGTATAGGTTAATAATTAATAAGTAATAGCACTATAGTCTCAGTTACAGCTGGGCATATAAAATTAGCTATTAAACAGCAATGCAATACGACTCTATAACTGTAAAACAATTGACTTTGTAACAGCCTGGGGTCAGAAATGTTTATACAGACAAACCTGTGCTAGATTTATAGGGTTACATTATAGCTTTACGGATTGCAACAAGCCCTAAAGTTAGGTAGTGTACTGTAATAATTTAAGCAGAGCTAATTTCTCTGATTTCTCTATATGTGTAATTGCATAATGCTTGTGGTAACTAGGTTGTGAGAGTAAAAACAAAAAAAAGATTTGTCTTCTGCTAGCAAAAAAACAACCAAAAACCTATTAGCCCGAACACAAAATTTACTTGTCCGAGCTACTGGTTTGTCCTAGTTTCTCATACCAGGAACAAATGTCAACGCTCCCATGAACTATATACAAACAGATGCCATGAAAACTGTCCACATATATTAAAAAAAAAAAAAAAAAAAAAAGTAGGATGTCAACATTTCAGTTTATCTAACAACATCTCCGTGATTTTTGTCCAGCTCTGAATAGTCTTGTCCTTTGCACCGCTGAGCTTGGCAGTGGTACCTTCCAGCAAGACAATGTCTCTAAAATAAGATCAGCCAAATGGAGGTTGCAGGGGTGGATGGTTCCATCCATAGCTTTAAAATAGTCTTTTTGGCTGCAGTGCTGGCTCCCAATAAGGTCCTTTTTTGATGAGCTGGAGAGCGGAGTCATCCAAAAGCAGAAAAAACAAAGTGTCTTGAGGTATATCCAAATGTAGAATATCTGAAAGAACAGTACTTACAAAAGTCCAACAAGGAACCACCACTGGGCATTCTCAAAACATGTGCAAATAAGAACCTACTGTAGATTTATTACATAGATGACACTATGGATCAGATCTAACCTTCATCTTATACAATACACTAGGAGTGATATAAGCCCTGTTAATTCATTTATAATGGATCATCTGGTGTGCCAGGTTCTTAGATGCAGTGGAACACCTGGCCCATACCACATTCCCAGTCTGGTTTAGCTAAAGCTTCCCTTTCCCAAGAGTAGATACCTGGGATATAAGTGTACTGCAATGAAAGAATTGAGGTATAGACCTTAGAAACTAAGCCTACCCCTTATATACTGTAAGACTGCACCTGTTGTTATATGACAAACAACAGGATTTTGTTCTTTGGAACATGATTATCTTTTTGTCCTCTGATGACTAAAATAAGAGGGCTTGGTTCCATTGTCCTGGGATGACCTGTAAAGCTCAGCAGATGAAGGCAATGAGATAAGACTACGTGCCAACTGGTGGACCGGTGAATAGACATGCAATCTGATAACCTGTCACCAGTAAGAGTGATTAACTCCGTATCTGAAATGCACTCACGCATGTGGACTTGTGGGGCAAAGTCTATAATTAGTAATGATACTTTAAGAAGAAAACGAAAATGTTCTAACATTAGGCTAATTCTTCAACTGGAACATGTGTTAGACATTAACCGTGCATGCAAACTTTTCCTGCTGGTTCAAAGATACTTTAACAGGGCAAATCCTGTTTAAACCAAATGACAAGGTTTCCCCCATTGCCTCTAATGACGTTATTCTGGTGTAATGGCTGCTCTACAGCTCTATAGAGAGGTCTACAGAAGTAACAACACCAGCTCAGTCATCAGAGCCAACAAGATAATCATGGTCCAAAAAACAGCGTTCTAGTTTGTCATATGACAACAGGTACAATCTTATATCAGGAGTGGATAAAATATGGATAAGTAGCCTAGGTTACACAACCAGAGATCGAAAACAGACCCTACTTCCTATTGACCTTTTCAAAACAACACAACACTGTGATGGATCCTCCCCTCCCTCCCTTTGCCACAGATTTTCATTTGGTATGTACGGTCGGATCCATAAGTATTTGGACAGTGACACAATGTCCGCAATTTTGCCTCTGTACACTACCGCAATGGATTTGAAATAAGGCATTCATGACGTGATTGAAGTGTAGACTTTCAGCTTTAATTCAAGGGGTTTAACAAACACATTGCGTTAACCGTTTAGAAATTATAGCCATTTTTTACAGAGTCCCTCCATTTTTACGGGCTCAAAAGTAATTGGACACTCGACTGATAAGCAGTTTAATGGCCAGGTGTGGCCTGTTTCCTCGTTATTTCATGACAAATTAAGGAGTTAAAAAGGTATGGAATTGATTTAAAGTGTTGAATTTGCATTTGGTAGCTGTTCATGGGAACTCTCAATATGCGGTCCAAAGAAGAGTCGATGCAAGTGAAGGAGGCCGTCATTAGGCTGAAAAAACAAAACAGACCAATCAGAGAGATAGCAGAAACTTTAGGAGTGGCCAAATCACCAGTTTGGTACATTCTTAATAAGAAGGAGTGCACTGGCGAGCTCAGCAACACTGAAAGTCCTGAAAGGGCAAACAAGGAAGACAACTGAAGTGGATGATTGTAGAATTCTTTCCTTGTTGAAGAAAAACACCTTCACAACATCTAGCCAAGTCAAGAACACTCTGGAGGAGGTAGGGGTACCGTTGTCAAAGTCTACAATCGACAGACACCTTCATGAATGTAAATGCAGAGGCTTTACATCAAGATGCAAACTACTGGTAACACTGAAGATCAGAAAGGCCAGATTAGACTTTGCTAGAAAACATCTTTAAAAAAAAAAAAAAAAAGCCTGAGCAGTTCTGATGGACAAGATTCTTTGGACAGAAGAAACCAAGATGAACTTGTACCAGAATGATGGGAAGAGAAGAGTATAGAGAAGTAAAGGAAGGGCTCATGGTCCAAAGCATACCACATCATCTGTCAAACATGGTGGAGGTAGTGTTATGGCATGGGCGTGTACGGCTGCCAGTGGAACTGGATCACTGGAGTTTATTGATGATGTGACTGCTGACAGAAGTAGAAGGATGAACTCTGAAGTGTATAGAGCGATACTTTCTGCACAGATTCAGTCAAATGCTGCAAAACTGATAGGACAGTGCTTCACTGTACAGATGGATAATGACCCAAAACATATTGTGAAAGCAACCCAAGAGCAAATAAATTAAATGTTCTTAAATGTCTGATGACCTTAACCCAACTGAGCATGCTTTTTACTTCCTGAAGACAAAACTAATGGCAGAAAGACCCACAGACAAGCAGCAACAGAAGACAGCTGCACTAAAAGCCTGGCAAAACATCTCAAGAGAGGAAACTGAGCATTTGGTGATGTCCATGGGTTCCAGACTTCAGGCAGACATTGAATACTTAGGATTTGCATCCAAGTATTAAAAATAATACTTAACTTTATAATTAAATTGGTTTGTCCAATTACTTTTGAGCCTGTGATAATGGAGGGACTATGAAAAAATGGCTGTAATTCCTAAACAGTTAATGCAGTATTTTTGTTAAACCCCGTGAATTAAAGCTGAAAATTGTGCCACTGTCCAAATACTTATGGACTCAACTGTATGTGATTATCATGTCAAAGTAGACTGACACTTTTCCCTGTACCAACAAAAAAATAATATATAATATTAAATCAAGATAATATTAAATAACAAGTTTATAACCTATCATTCTTCCTTCTGCATAAGTTGCCCCAGAATTTAGAAAGGTGAATTAATTTGAATTTGAGTTCTCTGTTCACAGTAATATGTGTATATGCTGCATTGTATATACACATTTTTTAAAAAAAAAAACAAAACACCCAGGAATATTGCTTTAGAAATAAATTAAATAAATAATAAAATCAGACATGGCTTGAGATATTGATCCAGTCGGAATAATGCATTCGTCCAATAAATATTTAGCTTTACTTGTTAGTTAACTTGAAGTGAAAAAAGTGAAAAAACTTATCGCACCTCGTTAACTGGTACTTTGTCGACTGTGTGTATTGCATATCAGATGTTGCTAGGAAAAATCAGTGAGGTTTGTTTAAAGAAAGCTTGTCTGGAAGTTTCACAAAGATCTGACAGAGCCGACCAGTGATAAGCATAATATATGCTGAAACCAGTATGCAAATGTATACATTTTATAAATTATTTATGCATATTTTTAAAAAAAAAAAATAAATAAATAAATAAACAAATAAACAAAAACCTGTGGGCACAAGTGGAAGAAATAGAAGGGTCGTTTTATTGTTTTGTTTTGTTTTTTAACACTAAGCTTAATTAAAGTTTAAACCTACCACTCTGACCACAGGATTTTGAACCACATGCAACAGGATAGGCCTGTTGCGTGTGACTTTGCCCCCTGGGCCACTACCCAGCCAAGGCCCTGGACTTCCCTGGTTGTCCTCCCATGACAGAAGGGCTGACTGTGAACGCCAAGCAACCACAGCAGTATTGGCTCTCAGAGCAAAGGGACTGATAGGCTGATGTTCAGAACGCAACATGTGGCACTGTCGCCATCTGCAGGACACTTCCTAAATATCCTTTCTTTGTCTTGCCATCAAAGTGAAGATGAAGAAGTATAGTTTTTATATTTCCAGGAAATGTATATACAGAAGATACAGTATCTTCATGTGAAATCTAGTATTTTGTCCCAGAATTCCTCAAAACCCCAGTAATAAGTACAATAAACCATGTGTAAACAGCAGAGTCCAGCTGAATACTGGCTGTAGACAAGCTAATGGCTGGATTAACCGGTAAAACTTCATATACAAATCAGACGGCAACTGTTTAGATCTCAAAGTGTTCAAATAGATATATGAATACCTTCACTACCATGTTTCAGGTCCACTAGTACATCTCCCCAAAGCCCAACTTCAATCAAACAGCTGGCCTAATTCCTTTGAGTCAGAGCTCAGGAGAGCATCATTTAATGCCCCAGCACTCCACACACACACACACACACACACACACACACGCACACGCACAATCCAATACTGAGATTCTGACCCTGATCTATACATAGAAGGAGTGGAGAGGGAGAGATGGTAAAGATAGCAGCAGAAATGGGTCTGTCCCTCTTCAGGTCTTGACTGGGCTAATACAAATGTGGACTACGAGCTGCGTGATTTGTATGTGTGTGTTTAGGAGACCTACTTTAATGAGTTCCAGAATAGACACTTTACAGATGTGTGCAATAAATCAGTTTGTTTGAAAGACTGTTTTGGGGCTGAGATATAGCATCACCCTGTAGCTCTGTCGAAAATCAGGTTCATGTCATGATTCCACGTCTGGCACGGTGGACTTACTTTTTGAAAACAAAACTCAGGTGGCTGTGGAGTGTGTGACATTATCGGATTACACAAGCTCAGTGAACACATACTCACAAAGCACCAAAACAGCTGCCTTTCTTAGACAGAGCAGGTGGAATACATGTGTTCACACACACACACGAACACACACTTATCTACCAAGCTGGAGAACTCTACATGCTGAACAAGATGACAAATGAGCACTTAGATTTCAAAGAACATTTGCCATCATTGAGATGAATGTAGTGTAGTTGGGAAGGGTTTTTTTTTTTGTTAAACAAGAGATCTAAGGCAAGTTGTCACACTTGGTCCATTTCAGCTTCCAAGTGGACTCAGATTGATGATGCGGTGCTTTTTGTCCGTTCATGAACACAACAAATTAATTCAGACACCTCTAATACAAACCACAAGAGAACCATGTAGTCCAATTTATTCAGATATTGTGAAAACAAAGTGGTCTCAGTCCTATGCCTCGCCATTTGGCCAAACCAGTGTGCCTCTGATTAAGTGCTGTTAGCGCCAGGTTGCTAACAACACAATGGGGTTGGAGCTTTCTCCTCCCTCAACAATTAATTCCTTAGTTTCCATATCACCTGCCATCCAAAATCTAGCAGGCCTGTGACTTACTAGGAATACTACAGGATTCCCATTTGTGCAGCCAAAATAAAGTCTCCCTGGAAGCAGAGAATAAACAACAACTTTTTGTCTACTGCCTCAGCATTGACCATCTATGTTAATATGCAATATTATCTATGTCAGAAGCTTTGGGCATCCCTTGTGTTGCAGCTGCATGTAGGGAAAGCTTGCAGCCTTTGGTAAAGTCCTCCTTACAGCCAACAGTCAATTCTCCTTCCAATTCCTCAACTCAGGAACACAGGAACATACAGTAGGTCTGTACCCATGTCTGGGAGATATGGACCATTCACCAGATGAAGCACTAAGTCCAGTCATACAAGTGCACAAGAAATGAACGCAGACACATCCAATAACACTCTGGTGAGGTTTTATTACATTGCCTCACATATGGTGTGAATAGGCCAAAGTCATTTTTCTGCTTGCATTGGAACAGTTGCTATAACATGCTGCTATTGACCCCTCTGTGACATAGGTGATCAAAACTTCTGTGGAACACAGAATGCAGGATGCAGATCATCTGGTTTGCACAGTCCCTGCTGCCTGCTCTCTGCTGTAAATTAACCTTGTGAAATCTACCCTATGTGCCAGGGTAGCTCTTTGGACCTGGAGAGAAGACTATACTGTAGGTCTCAGAAACTACAAACCAGCACAGCCAAATGGACCAGCCATGTGGACCAGCCTCAAATCACCACAGCCGGGCTCTTCAGCTAGGTGCCCACATACCATAAGTTCAGTCCACCTTGTGCAAGCCCTCAATTGACAGAGTCAAACAGTCAGGTCCTTAACAGGTGCCAAACACTACCCCCCCACCACAAGTCCCATTGTACCCACTCATGAAGCGGGATACTTTACAGTCAAAACCTTGTCCATTGGGTAGTGATTGCATCAGGCGATGTAACAGGGCTTTTTTTTTTGCTGCATACCTGAACCTTTCTGAGCCACAGCCCCCATCAAGTTTTCTACTCTGTTCCAAGATATTTGTTCCCTATTAGACAAAAGACTGGCCCTTACAGTTCAGGACAAAGGGTTCTACTCAACATACTTACTAATTCATAATGGGGACAGTGGTTTTTGTCTAGTTCTAGAGTATTAATTGGATCCCAAAAGCAATCTCATTCCATATGTTAAGGCTATTAAATGTTACCCATACAATGCAGCCACAAGACATGTCAGTGGATCTTGTGATGCATATTTTTATGCTTCCACCAAATGCAGATGCTTTTTTATGTTTGCCTTCCAAAGTTCTGCCCTTCAGACTTTCTCGGACACCATGGGTGTTCCTAAGATAAATGCAGGCAAAAATACTCCCAGATTTCAACAACTGGTTTATATGTGCCCCCACCAAGGAACAGGCCATCCAGGACACGCTTACCTTCCTCACACACATTATAGCGCTCGGTCTTGGAACTTATAAAATAAACTCCTTAGTACCACAGCAGGCTACACAATTCATTCATGTGAAGTTAGATTGAGTGACAATACTAGCCACCCTATCATTATAGATAGTGGTATATCTAGTCCTCAAATTCTTGCTGGTACAAACAGACATGAGGGTCAGATTCATCAATCACAAGGGTAGCACATGGTTAGACAGCACTCTCGCCTTGCACAAAAACTCATCCAGTAGGCACGTCCATGGTTGGCATCACTGAGAGCAATTCACGTGCCAGGAAAGCACAACAGTGTTGCACTGTCAAGACAACACATACACCTGGGAGATTGTCATTGGCACCCAGATGTGGGATTCCAGATCTTGGAAAAGTCTGGCAGGGCACAGATGGACCTATTTGCACATTCCAAATCAATCCATTGTCAACTGTTGTTTTGAACCACCTGATAGATCAGGATGCACTGGCTCATAACTGGCTACACTGTATACTGAATGCATTTCCACTTTGCACAGAATTCTGAATCCTGCCTGTGGCTCCAAAGTGGCTACAAGGCCTTGGTTTCCACTGCTGCTCTCACTAGTAGACTAAATGCCTTGGCACTTTCCTCCACAAACTGGTCTATTTTCCCAACTGGATGTAGGGATTTGACACCCTCAACTGCTGTTGTATTCTCTCAACTGTTCTGCGAATGGTGTGCACTCCATTGTCTGGCTCCAGCGCACTGCCTGGTTCTAACCTTTCTACAGGGACTGCTGGACAGCGGGAAGTCCCCTTCTACATTGAAGGTGTATATGGTGGCTCATAAACTTGTCACAGCCTTTCAGAAGACAGCAAGGTCCCTTTGTACACCAGGGGATGTCACCATTGTACTTACCCTTAGTCACCCGTAGACCTATAAGAGTCCACCCACCCCCCACCCCCCCCAACCTGATGCAAACTGTCACAAGCTCTTCTTGCAAGCGTTAGTGGCTGGATGACAGCGATGGATGACAGAGTCACCTTGTGGTTGAACCCTTGGTTTCTGCCCAAACTCATATCACCCACACTTGTTAACCAATCTACCAGTGTTCCATGATGGGGATCTTGCTGAGTGTTCCTTGCTTTGCCCAATTTGCATACTATGGTACAATTTGGACCATACAGCAGCAATTCGATCATCAGATCAACTGTTCCTCTTTCCTAGGTCAAACGGTGGGCCAGACACCCAGTCCCTGCTGTGACCTGCCATTTCATGAAGCGTGCATTACTTGTGCCACTCTGATGATATGTGCCACTCCAGACAGTCCATTCTGCTGCAACATAGTCACTACTGTGTACCTTCCCCAGATCTTACACTGTTAATATTGCGCCTCCCAGTGGCGTGCGTGCAAAGTTGGGTCGGTTTCTCATGACATTGTGGCATAGGTTATCCAGGCGATTTTTATCGCCCCAGGCAGTTAGAAAAAGTGAAATGACATGTTAATTACATCTGTAACTGTCCCTGTCATTTGAAACCAATGCCAACCCAGGGGGAACAGCAAAACAGTTCCAGGGAATAATGAGTGTAAAGAAAATGTTATTTGTATCAAATACTACATGATACGTTCACTTTGTGACTTTTTTGTAGGGCTGGGCATGTGTACACACGTGTCTAAAAAATGTATCCAGGTGATTCTCATCGGCCATGGGTAATCCACGATTTAAACACGTAACTAGTGTTTACCATCTATACATAGCTGTAGTTTTCTGTCACTTCACAGAAACCAAGTAATAAAACAAACAAACAACAACGTAAGCAGACAGACAGTACAGACAGTTTAATAGAGGCACTGTGGCACTAGAAATGATGCTACTGAGCTTATGTAGTTAGGCAGTAATACTATTACTACTACTACTACTACTAATAATAATAATAATAATAATAATAACAATAATAATAGTCAGTGACAACAACAACAACAGTTATTGTATGTAGTGCATGCATGTATTTTGTCTATACAAACCACTCACATGAAGGTTTTGATGGTTCTGCAACAAAAATCCTTGTTACTTTCTTTTATCCCTCAGATGCTTCTAGTATTTCATTTCAATTCGGTTTCTCTCTATGTTTCATCCACAGACAAATAATAATACACTATCCTTAATTCAGTGTTATACAGTTATTGCAAACTGGTAAAGGGAACAAAAAGTGGTCTGAGAGCTCATAACTGCTAAAATATCCAGAAAGAGATACGAGTCCCCTTTTAAGTCCACTTGTACTTCGTACACCAAAAGTACTGAGGCCATTTGCAACTATTTCCATTTCAAATCCATTTTAGCAGGACTGAATATGGTTCATTAAAAAAGAACTATGTGAAAAACTATGTGCAACCACAAGGCACTGTGGATTTTCACTGCGCATTCGGAAAACTGGACAATCCCCCCACCCCCCCAGTGTCTGTGTTGAACGGGCCCGAACAGAATCATTAAACAAATGTCAGTGTTACTTTAATCATTTCATCCAGTTTCATCATCACATTTAATTCATACGCAACCACACACACACACACACACACATTCAAACATTCCACACTGTCAGCTTGGTTGTGTCTCTAACTGAACCATAGGATGAAATAATGAAAAATAATGCACCCATTTTTGGGTTAGCTGCAGCATAACCTTTGTTTCCAGCGGTCTCTTTTCTCCTTTAAAAATAAAGCGAAATCCTTATATTTTTTCCTGATAAAAGTCCTACCAGGAGACCAGTAACAGTAATTTGTAGTTTTGTAATGCACTAGCAAGTCAGATGAAATAATATGTAGCTATATCTTTTTTTTTTTTTTTAAATCATGCTTCCTCTTTCTTACTTCCTACACTGTAAAACCGGATAAGTTCATTTAGCTCAAAAAATTTGAGGAAACTAATCACCTCAAATTTTTTAAGTTGATGAATCAATTTCTTTAAGCCAAATACACTTAAATATAACAAAAAATTAACTCAAACTTGTTATATTTAAGTGTTTTTGGCTGAAAGAAATTGATTCATCAACTTAAAAATGTTGAGGTAATTAGTTTCCTCAATTTTTTTTGAGTTAAATGAACTTATCCAGTTTTACTGTGCATGTCTAAAATTTTCACAACATTTTTGGTAGAATCAGCTCATTTGTCTGGAGTTCACTGCAGCATATTTTCGCTGAAAACTTAAGAAGTGCCTGGTGTTATCTAGTGAAACTTTTTACTTCCTGCTGTGATTTAAAAAGCATGCAACTCTCCTGGGTTTTGCAATAAATACAACAGCCCAGTGCGGAAAACCTGTATTGAGCTACATAGTTAATAGATCCATGAGGTATGACAAGGCTCTCTGGAGGCACTAACTTACTTTCTGAAATGTTTTTACTGAACAAAGGAATTACAAAATGCACAACACTAGAACAAGAGCTAGGAAATTAGTGAGAGCAAAGCAATTTGCAGTTCTGTGAAGCATTACTGGGGTTGCAAGAAATAACAAGAATGTATATTTATAAAAGCCTACAATGATTTTCAGTGCTTACAATCTAACCAACATTAGTTATTGATTTTCTCAAATGAAGTCATTTTGTTGTCTTGTTTCTGAATTAGGTGTGAATTACAGCAATAATAAAGGAGAGAAAAGTATATAATCAAAAGTAACTTGCTTGCAAGTGTTCGTGCACAATGAATTAAAGTGTTAACAAGTTCCTTACAGCAAGACGCTGTATACAATATAAATTTTCAGTTTTTCAGTTCTACTCTATTCACACAACCGTACAGAAATTGGGAAAATGTATTGGATCCTATTATTTATTGAGGATGTTTGCACTGCTACAGATCTGTTAAAGCAGTATACTGTATCTTTGTGTTAATGTGCATGTGTGTTAGCTTCAGTTTTGTGCCACAACTACATGTTTTTTCTGAGGTGTGTGTGTCCGCAGTGTGAAAAGATGGATCTCAACATCATATAGCCGCTGTTGGAAAGGGGTCAAATATGCAGAAGATGCCGGAAAAGTAAAGAATGTGCCGGACCCGGAGGATTTTTCTGAAGAACAGTGGGCAGTTTAACTGCTCAGGACAAACAAGAGACTAATGAACAACTATCACAACACAAAACAAAAAACAGTCATGGATCATCCAGGTAACGACACACAGTATTAAGAATCAAGGGTATGTAAACTTTTGAATGGCGTCATTTTTATAAATTCAGTTATTATCTTCTCTTGTGGACTATATATAAACATCTGTTATGTGAAATAGCGTATTCAGGACAGAACTAAATAAAAAACAACATGGGATTTTTATGATCTGTCTTATTTTGTTAACAGTAAGATTTAGCAGATTCTGAAAGGGGTATGTAAACTTTTGGGACAATTGTAAATAAATAAATAAATAAATAAATAAATAGATTAAATAAAAGAAGTCCCCATTATCTTTTTGTTGTTCACCAATAATATATGCCATCCATCCATTCATCCTCTACTGCTTATCCTTTTCAGGGTCACGGGGAGCCTGGAGCCTATCCCAGGGAGCATCAGGAACAAGGCAGGTTACACCCTGGACAGGGTGCCAATCCATCGCAGGGCACACAATCACACACACACACACACACACACACACACACCCATTCGTACACTACGGACACTTTGGACATGCCAATCAGCCTACCATGCATGTCTTTGGACTGGGGGAGGAAACTGGAGTACCCGGAGGAAACCCCGCAACACGGGGAGAACATGCAAACTCCGCACACACAGGGCCACGGCGGGAATCAAACCCCCGACCCTGGAGGCTTAGCTAACCACTAAGCCACCGTGCACCCCTAATATTTATATGCATTTTCTATTATTTTTATCTGTCTAAAGGCATAGAATACGTGAATCAGAAGGGTTCATGAGCATATTAGTGTTACTTGAAAACACTTTTTTTCCTTTGGAGTACATTTCATCCTGTAAGGGATTTGTTCAGCTTGACACAAAAAACTAACCCCTAATATTACAACAACTTCTCCAAAACCTTCCATGTTAAATTAAAAGTTCTCACATGGGGCAATGACAGGAGGTTGATTGCAATGTGTTTTACTTTATTGGACTTTATTTTTTATTTATTTTTTTTTTTTTGGAAGTACAAAAATGACAAGTACAATGATGGCTTCCTCCAAACCATTTGCTACTTTGTGCCTAGGATACATGTACAGGAGTTATAGACAGATACTCAGTGTCAGAAGTGTAAAATCTGTGGCGTATTCACATGGATGGTGGGTTATTGTCATTGTACGATAATTATACATAATGTATATTAGTAATTAATATTCTGCACGTTAAGAGCTTGCTGTTCATATGTACTTTTTGTTTAGCTTTAGCTCATTATAGTATGGTTTTTTTTTTCTTTATTAAAGGTTTGAATCATTATTTTACTACATTTTGAAGAAGGAGAAATCTCTTCATAAGCATAACAGTGAACAAAAGCTAAGATGGGGTGAGCCATATTTATAAATGGATTAGTCTGATCAGCACAAAGAAAATTAACCTAATCGGTTTCACAATATGCCCCGGTTCAAATCCAAAACCAATCTCTTATGGCAAATACAATGCAGCTCCCATGTTTTCTGTAATTGTGCTCAGTTGGATGCAAATGAAAAATCACTCATCTTTGACAATTATTCTGTTGCAGGAGATTTGTTCAGAGTCATCTTCATTATCTTTAGTTATGGTCTAGCTGAATTTAGCGATTAGAATATAATTACAAATTTGGCTACCCCATAATTTAAAGTGGCAGTTTAGTCTCTCAATCTGTGCAATGCAGCGTGCACCATTGATCATAGATGTAACGTGAGTGGAATATCTCTGCCCTGGAGAAAGTTCCTCACTGTGAAGATAGACTGAACGTTAGTAGACTATTTATCAGTGTCATTGATGTTTTCCCTAAAAACACACAGCGCAGTAATTCATCAAACTAACTGTGATGGTTTAAACTCTGAGCATGGTAAATAACCTAGTGGCAAGGCTTTCATGCTATTAGTCTGGTTGTTTTTATTATAGTCTTAATTAGGGATTAAATTAGGTAAATACTGTTTAAAGAATAAATCCCAGATACAAATCCACACTATAAGCCTTTATATGCATAAAGGCTTCCGATAGCAAAGAGGAAGAGCACACATTAGGGCCATTTTTTAAAAGCGCTGAGATGTATTTAAAATGATACTTTTCTCTATAGCGTTTTAGGAAAACCAAACATTTCTATTGCTTTCTTCACCAAGAAGCCACATATACATTAATACAACTTTACGTACATGCCTACACGTCATCAATTCTTTACATGGTCTCTTGTTTATGCAATTAAAATCATTTTGTACATTTTGAAGATTCCCTTGTAAGGAATGTGCATCTCATAATTCTTCCATCCGCTGCTCTCCTGATGCATGCATGTTGATTTAGTCTATTCCAAGACAGCAGGTCCCATGGCTTTAAGTGTATCTTACAGTAATATGGATGAATGAGAGGAGGCGGGTTGCTGGTATTGCACACACTCATGCCAAAGCACTAGAGAGTGTGTGTGGAAAGAGGACTGGGATTCACATTCGCAATTCATCAAACACACAAGATTGTCAGGGGAATCCATTCCATTGCACACAGCACATACTGTACATATGGGTAAAGCCTGCTAAATGATGGATAAATCTTAAGTACCATGTGGGAATACATACTGGGTGTTAAAAGAGTACATATTTTACATATGTTTGCATACGTATAACACAAACACAGACAGACAATACAGTAAAAATTTATGTGTTTTGAAAGGAAATATTTTCCCCCCATATGTAATGTGAAAGGTTGCCATCATACCGCTATAAAAAATAAAATATAATAAAAAAAATCTCATGACACTGGGTTCATGTTCTATTATCCCCTTTTGATTAATATCATAATCTAATTTCATGTCTATTATTGAGAGACAATTAATGAGGTGAAACAATCACTACAAGATCTGATGGCCATCCTTCAGAAAAATAAGTAGGTATGACACCACAGTTAACTAATAAAATCTGCTAATATGGCATTTAAATAATAAAATTGTAAATGGAGTTGACTGTAAATTTGAGTTTATAATCCTGGCTATATTTTAAACATTTCAGTCTAGCTAAGCTGATTAATCCTGAGCTAAAAAATAAAATAATTGGAGTATAGCCAAAGTTCATTTTGGGTTTGTGTACAGATTTACGATGCCATATGTCTGCTATGTTCATCAGGATGTAAGTTATAATAGCTACATTTAAGTTTACAAAATGTCTGTTACACAAGCTAACTTTGTGTTATGTGTTTATGCATATTTATTTTGGCACAGTAATTTTTGCATAATTGTACATTAAACCTTATACTTTGCAATTTTATTCAATCTTGTTTCAGCTGATTCTTGTTACATGAATTTAAAACGCAACCTAGTGTGAATCCAGGTAGACCCAAAACTCTCCACAGACTTGCACAGGTTTACAATTGAATCTTGAACATTTAATATGACAGATGATATTTGCATAGTAACCTAGTTGTTTTATTATTGTTACATGACAGTATACATGCAAATGTTTACATAGATGAGATCCAATAGCAGATAGCAGATCTTGATATTGTTAATCCAAGAAATTCTGCCATTTTTTTCCCCCCTCATCTTGAGTCTAGTGAGTATTCAGAGAGAGAGAGAGAGAGAGAGAGAGAGAGAGAGAGAGAGAGACTTTTTATAACACCTTTAATGCATTCAGTTTTCACATTTCCTCCATAGCACCAAGGCTTCTTATCAAGAGAATCATCAGTAATATGGGGAGAGAGGATATAAAAGGAAGGCACTATCATTTCAGATATGAAAGCTAGACAATCCCTTCTTGTTTCCCTTTCATGTCAAGAGGAAAACTATCATAAGAATTGTTGTCTTGGTAACACTGGAGACAATCGCTTTGTGGTAGCAAGATCAATTAAAAGTTGTCTGTTTGGCCTGTTTGACCAGGAGTCAGGGAAGATCTGTGGGCTTAGTCTGTGATAAAGGCAACACTGCATCACTTCATTGTGCGACTCCTGCATCAGCACACTCAGGGAAGCCTACTCCCAAAGAAAAATGGCCAAATCTGCAGTTTGCCAAGGAAAACATGATAGCAATTTACTTTCCAGTACAGTAAGTACCTATAAGGTAATATGTACAGTATGTATGTAGTAATAATGTGAAATAATGGGGTCATACTTTGCATATTGGATTTTAAAGTACATAATTGGTTATGATAAATGGAGAGCAGTACTTGGATATTTATAAGGACATCCTTATAGCATTACTTTAGGTCAAATATGGATATGCTGTATGACATACTACAGCTGGTAGATGAAGGCTATAGACAGGTCCTATAAATGTTTTAAAACTACATTGATATTAAGATATTATTATTAAGCGTGCTTTCTTTAAGTCATGTGAAGCCTGCCAACATATCTTTTCAAACTGCTGCTCATTTTGTGTCACAGAGCAAGTGTTACACACTCAGAGGAAAGTGCTATTAACCTTCTTCCACATCCATATGATTGTCAGGGGAGTGTATGTGATCCCACACCCACAGACTGTCTAACAGTTGTCAGGATTTTAATTCTCAATCTCCATGATATTTCAAATTTGCAATCTTCCTATGATAGAGTGAACGATTTTCTGTTGTGCCACTCAGGAGTCCTGATATTATGTCATTGGGGGGAAAAAACATCCAATAATGTACATATTTGTGTTGGTGCCATTCAGAAGACATCCTGGGGATGTTATTTTCTAAGCAGGGAACACGATACTTATTCAGAATTCAATAGTTAATAACGTAATACCTTGTAGTAATACATTTCATTCTAGGGATACACTTTAAGGTTGATTTTAATTTACCTGATCAGTTGTGAGATAGTTATAAATTGGATTTTTGGAAAAGCAGGCCAAACACAGATATGCCATAAGCTCGAATACTGATTATAGTGTTATATCTGTTTGTTTCTCAAGCTCAATAAATAACTAATAAATGGTAAGAAGAAGAGTCCGGACTCGAGTCCAATTATAAACGAACTCGGATTTGTCACGCACTCGGTACATTTGTACTCAAACTTTACACGGACTCGGACATTTTGGACTGGGAAATTTTTCCGAGTACAGTCGAGTCGGGTGTCATGTGTAACATGAAAAGAAAGGTGAAATAAATAAATAAATAAATAAATAACAACATACAAATTTAGATAACGAGAAATTAATGAATGTCTCTCTGCCTGAGGACTTTCTGTGCACGCGCACAGAGCGCCACCTCACCGCGCGAGTACTGAATGGACTCTGTGCACGATCGCTTCCGCGTTTTGTCTCAGCCAGCTCAGTTACATCCGGTGTCGTGCCAGAAGCCGTTTTCTCTATTATGGAGTATGATATATTACACTCGCTATTTACAAGAGCTTCCCATGATTACAGTGAATGATGTTAATCGTATTGTGAGGCAGTCAGCTGTTACACACAACAGTAAGATTATCAGTCAGTCGCAGACGCGAATGGCAGCCGGTCTAACTCTTCTTAACTTTTTTCACCTCTTTTTGTCGTTCTGTCATTCTGATTTTACGCTAGACTTTTATTTCACTTTTAGTGTCTGTGTGTGTGCCCGAATTTTTCCGCTTTAATCGTGTTTTTGCCGTATTTTTTCGGACACACCAAGATTATTCAGACAGTGCTTGTGTATTCAAGGGAGCAGCTCCTGATGTACCAGACATACCAGCGGAGCTACGGAGGCTCAGGTGAGGTGCGAGAGCAGGTGCGGAGGTTAGGAAGAAGCGGGAGAGAAACAGGAGACTCAAACCTTCCCTTCCATCATTTGTTATGGGGAGTGTAAGATTGCTGGCCAACAAGTCAGATGAGATTGCAGCACTGATGAGCAGCCAGAGTGAGGACAGGGAGGACAGTTTGCTGTGTTTCACAGAAACCATCTTTTTGAGAGGAAACTAGTTGAGGTGTTGATGACATGACATAAAAATTTTAAATGGCAATGACAAGATGTACTGGTGGTATTTTTTGTTACATTTATGTCGCCATTGGTTTGGGAAGGTCAAAACAGTAATTTAACAGCTCAGTGTTGAGTTTACAGTTGCAATTTAAAATATTTTTTCAATGTAATTACTTTCTGGACTCGGCCGGACTCAACTCGGACTCGGCCATTAAGGACTTGGACTTGAGTCCGACTCGGCCACATTTGGACTCCGACTGTATTGGCTAAGGACTTGGTCTCGACTCGAAATCGACTAAGGTGGACTCGGACCCAACACTAGTAAGAAGAGAAAGTTGTTTTTTGAGTTATTCAAATGACATTATGCACTTTTTAGGAAGCTTTTATTTTCAGTATGTTTTATTTTTTCTGACTGTATTATCAACATGTATTCTATAATACGAATGTATTACCTATGAATGTATTATCTAAAATATTTCACTTTACAAAATGTTATTTCTAAGCCAGATGTTTCATCTTAAATTTTGATGTGAAAAGCTTTTAACAGTACATACAGTGGATATAAAAAAAAGTCTACACACCATGTTAAAATGGCAGGCTTTTGTGATGTGCTCAGAATCAACTACATTCAAACTCATGTTACGTACTAATTAGTATACACCTGCCAGGATTTAAAGTGACTTATTATCCCCAAATAAATTATAGGATTTTCCTGACATCTTTTTGGTAACATCCAACTGGAAAAGCCATGGGCTGCAAAGCGCAAAGGTATGGGATCTCACTGTTGAAAAATATCAATCAGGAGAGGGTTACAAAAAAATTTCAAGGCATTGCAGCAATTTCTGGCAAGTACTGATTGCTCCCTACATGTGACTACAATCTCCCAAATTCTTCATATCTCTGTGGGGTAGGGTGGCAAGACAGAAGCCTTTTTTAACCAAAAAATAAATCTACCAAAAAAAACGTGGAATAATGTGTCACTGTCTGATGAGACCAAAGTCGAACTTTTGGCAAGAATACCAAAAGATATGTTTGGCACAAAAAAAAACAGCACAGAAACTTTATCTGCACTTTCATCCATCTTCGCCTCCATTACCTAACATGCGATAGCTGTTTATGTTACCTGTTTATCCTGGATGGTGATTGGCTAGCAACTTAAACCCCTAGTGATTTTTAACTTTATGTAGTTAACCGATTTTCAACCAAAATGTCATTTTGCTACCGATTTTGCTACCAAAAACATTTAACATTCTGACATTTTAACATTTAACATGTTTACAAATTACAAAAAATAGTATGTGCTTTTACAAAATTCCTAACATAAATTCTTGCCTGTATGTTTGCATTAAATATGATCAATGTGAATATGATCTTTAGAGATTTTTGGAAGAAACAGGTAAGAAAGTGTTCATCCAGAATGAAAAGAAGGGCTCCACCTGCAAATCTACAGCACTGAAAGAAGAGTCCTTCTGGCAGGGATCACAGAAGAGGCGATAATCTCCACCCCAAAGGTGTAAGAGGCCATATGCGGCTCAACACTAGGAGGGCTGTTTTTCCTCATCATCACCACAGATGACTGTGCTTGTCCCCTGGGATTGCAGCACTGGCACCCAGATGTGTCATATATTTATACCTTGTTCAGCAATACCACAGCTCAGTGGATGCCAACAAAACAGACAATCCCAAAACAGCAGCACATAGAAATAGTTGTTAATATATATATATATACACAGTGGCAAGAAAAAGTATGTGAACCTTTTGGAATTTCATGGTTTTCTGCATAAATTTGTCATAAAATGTGATC
>JANDJT010000041.1:6897760-6933534 GCA_024331685.1 Stegophilus panzeri | reverse complement strand
ACCCTCTTCCTCACGTACACTTTTGCTGCCAGCGATCAGTGCAGCTGTAACTGTTGCCTCCTTAGCTGATCATCTCGGTTCACAATTTTGCTCTTAAGTGTGTGTTTTGCCTAAAGTGGTGCAATTACAGTTATCTTTAGCAAGGAGGGTCATAACATAATTTTCAAGCATTCTACTCAAAACTCATTACATGTAAACATGAAAAATACTCCTCATGATTTAAGAGGACGTGAAGAAGAGTTGGTGGAGGGAGGGGGGAGTTGGGCGTGTCTATAAAATGACTGACAAGAGGGGCCAATCCAAATATAAACAAAAATTCCGGACCGGAAATGAGGTTTCCAAACTGCTTTCTTTTCTCACCTTGATAATACACTTGTTCTGTGAAAAAGCTGCTTAATCTATTATAATTTTAATTTCTGCATAACCCCAACCCCTCCCCCACCACCACACACATATTATTTGTACTAGTCAGAAATAAAAAATAGTGACTATTGCACCTTTAAGACGGTTCTTGAAACACTTTAATGAAAGTGTGTGGAATAATACCCAGGCTCAAAAAATATGTCATGGCGGCGCACCACCACAAAAACAACAAAAAAAAACCCTGTTTATTGGTTAACGGAGCTGCAGCCTCCTCTTTCATAACACGCACTCAGCAAGAGTATTGTTTCTCCACCGATTCACCCGCAGCACAATATGATTACCGATGCACGTGTTTGTGAGGGACTGGACTCGAGATGCACAAGTAAAGCGTGTCGTAAAACAAAGTAAAAGCCACTTTATTAGGATATAACCAAAGGCCTGCTCCTCCTTCTCCTTTTTTCTGAGCTACTTCTTTTTGCTTGGCGTTGAGTTGAACGGAGTTCGGCTGTGCCACTTCTCTCCAGATGAGTTTCGCCGAGTTTACATCCGGGTTTTTCCCTAGGCAATGGAAGTCGCAGTACCACTGTTCCCTAGGCAAAGTGAAATAAATTCGCCGCACCGTCACAAAAAGTAGTCCTGTTTCAAAACACGTTTCGCTTTCACTTTGCCGCACGGATTTGACCAACAGCGACCACTTTAACGTTCTTTTATTTAACATAAAACCATCTAACCTACAAATAAGCTAAACCCACGCGTTCTCCGCGTAGTTTGAACAGCCCCTTCGTCTCCCTCTTCCTGCGCGCATTGATCGGTTTTGTGCTGCGGTCGTGGTGAATGAGATTGAAGAAGAGTTCTTCTTGTTTTGTATCTCAGTTTCTCTCTTTTTTTTAAATAAATAAAAAAAAGAAACGCACAAATTAAATTCTAGCAAACAAAAAAATAAGATCGGATCCATCCGAGTAAATCCATGCTTGGTGTACGGCTACAGTTATGTAAGGGATCGTTTCGGAGATTGTTTTTTTTTTTTGTGCCGAGATATTTTGGGGGGTGTTTGTAAATATTTATTTAAATAATTTGTCAGGAGGACTACCGCTCAAGTGAAGAGTGCTGGGTAAGTGCACCTCGGGATGTTTTAAAAAAATATATTATTAAAACTTTTTTTTATTATTTTTTAAATATTATTCTCGCCGTTTTGTGGACTTTGGTCGCTTTATTGAGCCGCTTTTGTTTTCGTAGAGTCAAGATGTGTGTGTATGTATATGTATATATACACACATGTGTGTGAGTGTGTGTGTGTGTGTAGGTTGTAATGTGAGGAAGTCTGGATGCCTGCCTCCTGCCTGCCTTTTTGCTTGGTTTCTCCTTATTCTAAGAGTTGAGTGTTATTCCTTAAATGCACTGCTTATTGGAGGAGTCCAAGCGAAAACAAAATAAATTATAATAATTAAAAAAAAAAAAAAGGACCGAGTTTAACTTCATGTTGAAATTTGAATTGGGTGAAATCTTGTTTGTGCAAACAAATTTGTTGCGGTGTTTAGAAAACGTCTTATAAAACACAACACAACACAACACAACACACTGCTCGCAGTTAGCCTGCCAATACAGTTATATGTCGTTGCAATTGGCTAGTGCTAGCTTGTTAGCCTCTAGCTGTGTTGTGTTAGCTTCTCTTCTCATCTGGAAAAGCGTTGGTTAGCCGAAGTGCTAGCACGATGCCACATCAGAGTCTCTCTCTCTTTCTACATCTCTCTCTCTCTTTCTCTTCTAGCTAGTTATTCATTACGAAAACAAGCTTATCTAGTTCACCTGTTTGTTCCTGACAACCTCGGACGAGTTGTTCAGTTGTTAATAAGCGCACTTCCATGTTTAAGAAATGTTTAGTCGGTCTCTCGTCTAAACTTGTTCTCTCTGTCGCCTTTGCTAATGCACCTAGCTAGCTAATGCACCAAGTAACAGGACCGAGCAGATTGTTTTGAGATTCAGCTAGCAAAAACAGTTAGCCACCCCGAACTGCTGGGAAACTTTATTATTGTTGTTGTTATTATTATTATTATTATTATTATTATTATTATTTCATCTTCTTTTGTTCTCATTCACTCCTGTTAATGAAATGAAATAAAACAATCAGTCTAGGTGTAAAGAAGGCTAGGCCCGTGTGGGAATAAAGTGCACTTTTCTACCGAGTCCTGCATCATCCTCAATTTATAGGAGCTGCTTTAGGCCTAATAAAGAAAGTGTGCTGTTGAAGTTGAGCTGTTTCTGTGCACCTTGCAGATTGTCTCTCTCTCTCTCACACACACACACACACACGTGAGACACGTTTTCATGTCAAGTGTACTTGAGTTAGCAAATGTTGTGCTTCTGTCTCTTTGCACTTTGTGATAGTTCTCAGGTGAGCAGCAGGAAGATGAGTCCAGGGTCATATGGAGTTGATGGTGTTTTGTTGTGTTGTGGATTTTTTTTTGTTTCTTCTTTCAAGATTTAACATCAAGCTTTGCTGCAATAATGTACTCACTTCACAAAACACTCTCAGTGTTTACCCCTGTGTATATTTCTTAATAGTGTTCCTGTACCAGGGCTGGACGATACGACAGAAATATCGTATCGCGATACTCGAGGACGTTTCGACGATACACGGCACACGTCACGGTGTATATTTTAGCTAATAAACTGTCTGCAAAACAGTAGGGGGGGAAAAATGACAGTTAAACCGAGTTTGACGATACTTTCTTTAATGTTTACGAAGACGGACGTTTAAGTAAAAATAAATGTAAAAAAGTCACATCGGCGGCAGACGTTCAGTTTCGTTTAATTTGTGATTTGGTATTAAAAACATAAACGGTACATCACCATACCAACGATACCATAGAAAAGTCTATCGTTGTAATGTACATCGGGGTGTACAAACTTTTTTCTCTCCCTTTCCCCAAAGGGGGCCAGATTTGACCATCACAATACCATACAGTGGGGTCCAGACGTCTGAGAGCACTAGTTGAAATGCATTCTTTTCTACTGTAATGAAAATTGTTGTGCTAAAAATGATATTTATCGTTAACAACTCGAGTAAAATTTTATTTACATGCATTTCAGGGTTTCTTAGGATTTGGTACGTCCCATTTTTCGGTTTAATGACCGTGCAATCGAACTCCACAAGTTTGTACAAAACCTTATGATCCGTTTTAGCTCAAATCCATCGGCGTGTTGTCTGAACAAGTCTTTCAATTGGAAAAAAAAAATCATGCATGAGGTACAAAGCAGTTAACAGGTCAGTAATCACACATTTTTTTTTTTTTTTTTTTTAACATTTAAACAGGGACCTAGAAATAGTGCCAAATATTAAATATTCAAGAACGTTTACTTTCTTTGTGTTAAATATTCAAAAGTTCTAAACCCTTCAGTTTATTTTATATCTCTGTGTGTGTGTGTGTGTGTGTGTGTGTGTGTGTGTGTGTAATACAAATACAGGGTGTCCCAAAAGTCTCCATACACAGGGGACTATGTTTGCCAGCACCATGTCAGTTGTGTCTTTGTCAGTGGATGTTCGTGGACGTCCCCTTCCCGGTTGGTGCTTAGTGGTTTCCAGCCCCTTCTCACTCACTACATTTACATGGACAGTAATAATCTAATTATAAGGAAAAATTGCAACGGGACGGCCCGCGGGTCACCCATCATACTTTCTAACAGAGTAGCCAGTTAGCATCTGTCCACACGCTGCATCCGGCCCTGGGGCCAGACTTTGGACAGCCCTGATGTACACGGTGTGTATAGCGCATATCAGATGCACAATGTATAACTCTTCTTAGAACTTAAAGTGCACCTATTATGGTTTTTCAAATATTATCTTTCATGTAGTGTGTTATAGAGCTGATTGTGAATGTAAAAAGTCTGCAAAGTTTCAAAAATCAAAGCTCACGACAAACGGAGTTATTGACGTCCAAAAGAAGGAACCGAATCTGAACAGCTGAAACGAGTCGTTAGTGATTCCAGACTTTACTTCCTGTACTAACCTACGTAGGTTTGTAACAAAAAAACCCCACCTCTGATCTTCATCGGCTGCTCGCTGACAGACGGTTACGGTAGTGGGTGTTTCTTTTTCGACACACGCTGACAGCGGTAGACCAATCACAACAGACTGGGACATCTGACCAATCAGAGCAGAGTATGCTCTCTGAAAGGAGGAGTTTAGAACAAATCCTTTAGATCGGATTTGTCTGTGAGTCGTTTGTGACACTGGGGGAAAAGGTAATGTGGCAGTTTTAAATTATGAGCACATTAAAGTGTTTTTTGACCTTGGATGCATGTAAATCTATTGTATGACTCTTTTAAAACAAAATTAGGCACGTTTCAAAATAGGGATGGACGATATGACCTAAAATCAAAATCTCGATCAATTGAACATTTTACCTCGATTACGATTAATGAACGATTATTTTGCTTTTGGGTTTTTTTTTGTTTTGTTTTGTTTTTTTTTCCCCCTCATAGTTTACTGACAAGGTTTGTACTGTAAACATGCTCAAATATTAAAGGTGGGATATTTTTTTTCTAATCTAATAAAATAATTGAAGGAAACACAAACTATTAAACTATATAAACTATCATTCTACTTGAGCAGAGATCAGCTGTAGCTGCAAAGTGCAGACTTCAGTTCAGCAGCTACCCTTTTATGACGTTTTGTACATGTTGGAGAGCGCAGTTTGGGGAAAAATATGGTTGCAATGGCATAGTGTATGTTCTGTGGAGAGTTTTACCGCGGCGTTTAAACCCACTGCGCTCCACTGTAGCTATGGGAGCCATATCTTTCGCGATGTAGTAACATGTGGTGTCAGTTATTTCTTTCCATCTTCTTGAATCCTTTTCATATTGTGTAGCATTTTTTAAATGCTTGTGTTATCGACATCTGCTTTGTTGAGGCACTTGTTGCTGGGCGCTTGTTAGGGTTTTTTTTTTTTTTTTAACGTGATTGTGCTGCGAGTGTTGACACAGATCGGTGGTATTACCTTTGGTCGCTGAAATGGTTTACTGCAATGTTTACATTTGACGAAATTTTGTTCGGCGTCTTCTTTACTGAAGAGGAACACGGCGTTTTTCTTTGGTACAAGCTGCTCCTGTTGTTCAGTTGACTCGGCGTTTGAGTCCGCCTCCATGTTGCTTCCGTGCCGCTGACTGGACCGGACGGGGCGGAGTCACGTGACTACACACGCGGTAGTATGTTCTTAAAGGGAAAGTAGTAACAGGAATAAAAAAAAATTTAAAAAACGAAATAACCGACAAGGGGAAATTACGTCGGTTAGAGGTTCTGAATTTCGGTTTCGGTTACTTTTCGATTAATCGTCCAGCCCTATTTCAAAACCATAATAGGTGCGCTTTAACTTAGATGCGTTAGGTGAGGTTTTGTTTTTTGTTTTGTTTTGTTGGGTTTTTTTAAATCCCAAGATTATGTCTATAGCAGTTACGTGGGTTCGATGTTTGAATGATTCCTGCCCATGTTCACAAAGCTAGGTGGGATCCTCCGGATCTATGTGGCCCGTAGAGTCCCTATAAAATGACTGACAGGATGCGCAACCAAACACAAACAAGCATTACGGACCAGAAGTCTTTTTTTTTTTTTTTTTTTTTTTTTTTTTTTTTCTCTCAGCGACTTTATACACTTTTGCTAAGGTCATAATTTAATCCATTTAAAACATATATATATATATATATTTTATTTTATTTATTTATTTTTATCATGTTCTACGTATCTTCCATGTTATCTGTATAAGTAAGGAATAAAAACAATTGATTATTGCACCTTTAATGTGACATTTAGGGACCCTAAGTGTCAACTTAATCGAACTTCCCACCCACCCACACCAGTCATATTATCTAATGTGCAAGAATGAACAGAATTAGTATTTCACTGTCTTCAATGAGGGAAAAACAGTTTAATAAACAATCGTAGTAATAAGCGGATTGTAATAGTCTGTGTATTGTAGCACTAAAGAAATCGCCGGCGGTGAATCTTAGCGGACGTAATTTAGACATGACTGGCTAGTTATACACACAACATCCACTTTAATAGGAACACCTGCACGTTCATGCAGTTATCTAATCAGCCAATCATGTGGCAGCAACGCAATGCAAAAAATCACGCCGATGCAGGTCAAGCGCTTCAGTTAATGTTCACGTCAAACATCAGAATGAAGAAAAAGTGCGATCTGTTTGACTTTATCCGTGGCGTGGATGTCGGTACCAGACGGGCCGGTTTGAGTATTTCAGAAATTGCTGATCTCCTGGGATTTTCACACAACAACAGTCTGTAGAGTTTACACAGAGTGTAAATACTCAAACCAGCCCATCTGGTACCAACATCAAGTCACACAGATCACACTTTTTCTTCATTCTGATGTTTGACGTGAACAATTAACTGATGCTCTTGACCTGTATCTGCATGATTTTATGCATTGTGCTGCTGCCACATGATTGGCTGATTTTAGATAACTGCATAAATGTGCAGGTGTTAATTAAAATGTACTTGCATCATTTTCAGTCGCCCCAGTATGTTTCCTTATGGCACCTGAAAAAAATAACCCTTATTTCATTAGGCTACTAAGCATGGTAAAAGTTTTGAACTCCGGGGGGGGAAAAAAAAAAATAATTTCTTCATTGGTCCTGATCTTGTTCCGAGTTGCTGAAAAGAACTGCAGGTGATTAGCGTTTCATCCGCTGGAGTGGTGATTATCTTTAAAGTCGACAGACTACGTGTTATAGCTCGTAGTAACGAGTTAGCAACCTAATACGTGTCCAGCCTAACACTTCTTAGTCTGGATATATCGAGCGGAAGCACGAAGCGAACAAATTTACTACGTCCTGTTAATTATCATTAATTTCACACACGTGTTCATGATCGCCCCTTCTGCCTGATGTTCTGACGTTAGTTACGTTAGATCCCTAATTTAGTGACATAAATGACCAGTTTTGATCCTTTTCACACGACATTAGTACGTTTACATGCAACCAACTAATCCTTTAGTAATCGCGTTGATGGCTCGGACGGATTGAAAAAACTTCACGTGAACTCCTCGGCAGATCCGAATTAAATTTCCATCGGCTTGAAAGGGGTGGTGTAGATCCGGATCTGAAATAATCCGGTTAATAGGAAGAAAAAAAAATAGCCATGTGAACGCTTGAATCGGACTGTTGACTTTTTTCTTCTTTTTTTTTTTAAAGGGGGAGGAGTCATGGGTCCTCCTGATGATCCGGGGTCCCTGAGCAACAGCTTATATCACCTTTTTAAAGTATTACACTAAAAGCTAATTAAATGTACAAGAGTGGTCCCTCAGGTCTAGTTGTGTGCCCTAAATCATTTTAAAGGTACACGACGTTCACATTACCATGCAAAAGATACATACTGACGGGGTATCGCTCCAGAGACGAGGAAAAGTACAGTTTAGTACAGTGTTTTCCTTCTTCTAATAGTGTTCCTTGGCTTAATCTTTTAACTAAATAAATAAATAAATAGCTAAATAATGTAAGTCTTAGTACACTGAAGCTTTAAACTGAGGCGTTGGGTCGGCAGACATTTTCTCTTCTCAGAATGTCCTGAAGGTTCTTTGATGACGATGTTCAGTTTTTTATTGCGACTAATTATTATTATTATTATTATTATTATTATTATTATTATTATTATTATTCATAACCAAGTTGGATTCAGTTGTTGCTTGAACATTAGTATGTTTGTAGCATTCTCTTTTTATGCCTCTAACCGACTTGTGCAAAACCACATGACAAAGAGCTTTAGACAGGAAGCGCTTCCATTAGATTGTATGTAGTACTGTACTGATCTGTACTGTACTGAACTGGTCTTGTGTGTAGTACTGTACTGAACTGGTCTTATGTGTAGTACGGAACTGTACTGAACTGGTCTTATGTGTAGTACTGTACTGAACTGGTCTTATGTGTAGTACTGTACTGAACTGGTCTTATGTGTAGTACGGAACTGTACTGAACTGGTCTTATGTGTAGTACGGAACTGAACTGGTCTTATGTGTAGTACTGTACTGAACTGGTCTTATGTGTAGTACGGAACTGTACTGAACTGGTCTTATGTGTAGTACGGAACTGAACTGGTCTTATGTGTAGTACGGAACTGTACTGAACTGGTCTTATGTGTAGTACTGTACTGAACTGGTCTTATGTGTAGTACTGTACTGAACTGGTCTTATGTGTAGTACGGAATTGGTCTTATGTGTAGTACTGTACTGAACTGGTCTTATGTGTAGTACTGAACTGATCTTATGTATAGTACTGAACTGATCTTATGTGTAGTACTGTACTGATCCTATGTGTAGTACTGTACTGATTTTATGTGTAGTACTGTACTGAACTGGTCTTATGTGTAGTACTGAACTGTACTGAACTGATCTTATGTATAGTACTGAACTGATCTTATGTGTAGTACTGAACTGTACTGAACTGATCTTATGTGTAGTACTGAACTGATCTTATGTGTAGTACTGAACTGTACTGAACTGATCTTATGTATAGTACTAAACTGATCTTATGTGTAGTACTGAACTGATCTTATGTATAGTACTGAACTGTACTGATCTGATCTTATGTATAGCACTGAACTGAATTGTACTGTACATGCCTGCAAGAGCAGCCTCTATTGTATTTTCATTGTTTTAATCAATAACCCAGGCTACATTTATTTACACTCTGCAATTAATGAAAAGCGCCCGAGCTGAATATCGGTACAGCAACTATAATTACAAATGACTATAAAGCGGTATCACAAGTGTGTGGTTGTAGTGATGATGTATGAAATGTGTATGCTGTAGCCCAGCTCTGGTTTAATACTGTATTAAGGGCACGCTTTCCACATCGCTGTTCTCAAGAACTTTTATTAAAATTGCACTGTTTTGTTTGTTTATTTGTTTGTTTGTTTTAAACTAATCCTGATGCATATAATCATGTGTCGTGGAAAAGTCTTGCGAAAACACAAGAGTGGCATAATTAATAGTTAATGTGTTGTTTCTAGTCCGTTTTAAGTTTATATATATATATATATATATTGCTATTGCATTTTGAGACTCTCAGTCTGGTAGAGCAAACCGTTTTCCGTAAATTCGACACGAGCAGTGGTCAGTAAATCTTTGTGAATGTCCAGTTTGTAAAGGGGGGCATGGTGACTTAGTGGTTAGCACGTTTGCCTCGTATCTTCGGGGTTGGGGGCTCGATTCCTGCCTCCGCCCTGTGTGCACGGAGTTTGCATGTTCTGCTCGTGCTTCGGGAGTTTCCTCCGGGTACTCCGGTTTCCTCCCCCAGTCCAAAGACATGCGCTGATCGGCATTTCCTAATAGTCCGTAGTGTGTGAACGTGTGTGAGATTGTGCCCTGCGATGGGTCGGCACCCCGTCCAGGGTGTCCCCTGCCTTGTACCCCGAGTCCCCTGGGATAGTCTCCAGGCTCCTCGTGACTCTGTGTAGGATAAGCGGTATGGAAAATGGATGGAAGTGAAGAAGATAAGGGTTGAATATATTTTATGTAATAAATAAAGTTAAATAAGCTTGGTTCCTAAAATCCATATTGATTTTCTTTTGATAAGCCATTAGTAGAGATTACCTGTACATCAGATTTATAACTTACTTGGATGTGTATCAAGTAAGTTTTGTGGTCCTGGTGTGTGTGCGAGAGAGAGAGAGAGAGAGAGAGAGGACAATCACAGATTACTCACTAAACGACTGCGCACTTTAAATTGACTATGTTCATGAATCCGTCAAAACTAGCGCAGAATTTACCAACAATTCATTGTACACAGTTTTTACGAGAGCGTTTTATGGCAGTAAATTATTTAAAAGTCTGTGTTAACGTCCCCATGAAGTGCGCCGAGTTATTCGACGTGTTGACGTAATTTCCACTGAAACAGGACATCAGGGCGGGACATATCGAGTGGCTCCTCCCCCTTTAAAATTTTTTAAAACTGAGTTTGACGATACTTTTCTTTAATGCCTACAAAGAGAAAGAAGATTCAGTTTTTAAAAAAATAATTACGTCAAATCAACGATATCCATTCAGTGCCATTTAATTTGTAATTATTAAAAACATTATATAATCACCATACCAACGATATCTCCGAGAAGTGTATCGCATAATCATTTATCACGATATCGATATTATATCGATATATCGCCCAGCCCTAGTTAGTACCGTGGACGAATGCCCGTCACAAACCCATGAGCTGGCACAAATACCTCTCTTTCTTCAACGTGAATGAATTTAAGTCATTTCCTTCTTGGGCGGAAACGGAATAAAACGCGCGCGTTCAAACAGCCAAAGACGCACAATTGCAACCCGCGCTTGCTGAACTGATCTCTCTCGCTCAACGACGGCAACTTCGGCAAGGTGATTTTTAAAAAAATATATATATATTTTTTTTTTAATATAATGTTGGGGGCGGGACGCTTCAGATTCTAGAGAGCGCTTGACTGGCCAGAAAATCTGACGAGAAGCCGAAGTGCAATACAACTTCACACCGCAGTATCAGGAGGTCTGGCATTCGCAGCAGTTCTTGTGTGTGCAAATAAAGATATTAAACAGTTACCGTAATAGATTCCTGCATGTGTGTGGGTTGGTTGTTTTTTTTTTTTTCTTCCCTGTAGTAGTAGAAATGTTGACTTAGAGGTGCAACAGTAATGAGCTGAGAGGTGGATGCTGTACTGTTCTATAGACTATGAGTGTGTCTCTCCCTTTGTCTTATTGTGTGTGTGTGTGTGTGTGTGTGTGTAGGGAGTTGGAGAGTGAGTGGACACCAGTCTCATTGCCAGCTGGTGAGTCCTGTAATAGCTTCAGTTATAATTGTCCTTTTGGCTCAGTGCCTCGCGCACCAAAATCAATGATACTGCATGTCTGTAAGGCTTCCTCTCACTCGCACATCATTGCTGTGTGGTAATTGTCATGTCCTTAGCCAAAATCACACACACACACACACACACACAACCTACAACTGCAGACACTCCAAAACTAATGTTACTGCTTTAATGTCCCAGCTAGTCTCCACTAGTCCCTTCATAGCGCTGCTTGATAATGAGTGTCAGTTGTTTTTCCCTACAGGACGCATTTGATTACATTGGAATGAACCTCTAAACAAATAACTTCTTTTTCTTTTTTTTTTTTCTTTTTTTTTTTTTTTTTCCTTCTAAATATTTTACAGGCTGAAAAATTTCTGGGACTGACTCGCTGGCGAACTGGACCGATGATGGAATTACAAACGTTACAGGAGGCCCTGAAAGTGGAAATACAAGTCCATCAGGTCGGAAACGGTTCAGTAAATCCACTTTATTATTTTAAGTTCTTGCATATTATGAATTGAACCAGATCTGATCCTTGTCGCGTAAGCACTAATTGTCTTGTCTTGTTTTAAGTAAACATCTAGACGTGGGTGTGTTAATGACAGCTTAATGACGCTGAAGCTTCTGGTGTGCTTGGTACGCACAGTCGTACACATAGCATTTCAGAGCATACTCCGTTTGATATGTACATAGGTGGTCGACGTGTGCGTGTTATGACAGCTTGCACTACCCCTCTTGGCCTACAGGGGTCAGTACGGAGCAGTAAAGCAGGTCTTTTGGTGTGAAGGACGACGACGAAGAAGAATCAAAACAACACGAAGAACAGCGCTTAGGCGATCTCTCGCCACGATTAGCACCCGTATACAAATCCTTATACGCTTTAAGGCTAGAATTATACAAACACGGGTAATTTCTAGCCTGCACTCGTTTCCATCTCTTCCGTTTTTTCTTCAACTACCTTGAGAATCAATGGCCCTGGGTCACTGTTGCCACCTTGTGGAAGAACTAAACGGTGCAGAAGAATTGAATGCGCATGTGTGACCTGAGGCAGTGTGTGTTTTACCGTAGGGGATCGGAGGAACGGATTCTTCCTCTCTAGGAAGCGGTTGACGCACGTGTGCATGTTTTCTATAACGCCAGTAAATATTGAAGATGCATGCATGGATTGAGAAATGCATGCAAAACAAGAACACTTTCTTCTCCCGGCAGTATAATTGGGAGTTACATGTTTCAACAAGTAGAGAATGAGTATAGATGTGCCTCAAAAGGATAAATACAGTAGTTTAGGAAAATGGCAGCATTATTGTTAGAGCGGGAACACTGTTGCCAAGTCTTGGGCTCATAGCTTTAAAGGCTCAGTATTTGCATGCTCAGAGTGTACTCAATGAGCTCTAGGTTAATGAGACATGGTGCACTCTCGAGTGCGAGTGTACAGCGATGGAAAACTGCTATACTACAACCATTCATATTTCAGCGAGGAAGTAACTGACGGATGTTTCATGGCAAGTAGATTCAGGACAGACTCACTACTGCGTACAACCAAACCCAAAACATGGAAATCTCACCAAATGTACACCGATCAGCCATAACATTAAAACCACCTGCCTAATATTGTGTAGGTCGGCCTTGTGCCACGAACCCAGCTCTGACCCGTCGGGGCATGGACTCCACAAGACCTGTGACGGTGCGCCGTGGCATCCTGCACCACGAAGTTCCTGTAGTCCTGTAAGTTGTGAGGTCGGGCCTCCATGGATCGGACTTGTTTGTCCAGCACATCTCACAGACACTTGATCGGATTGAGATCTGGGGAATTTGGAGGCCGAGTCAACACCTTGAACTCTTTTGTCATGTTCCTCAAACCGTTCCTGAACAATTTTTTTGCAGTGTGGCAGGACGCATTATCCTACTGAAAGAGACCACTGTCATTAGGGATTACCGTTGCCATGAAGGTGTGTACTTGGTCTGTAACAATGTTTAGTTCGGTGGTACGTGTCAACGTAACATCCATATGAATGCCAGGACCCAAGGTTTCCTAGCAGAACATTGTCCAGAACATCACACTGCCATGCAGCCTAATTACCATAAGCACTGTGTGTTCTGACACCTTTCTATCATAGCCAGCATGAACTTTTTCAGCAGTTTGTGCTACAGTAGCTCTTCCTTGGGATCGGACCAGATGGGCTAGCCTTCACTCCCCACACGCATCAGTGAACCTTGGGTGCCCACGACTTTGTCGATGGTTCACCGATTGTCTTTCTTGAACCACTTTTGGTACGTATTAACCACTGCATACCAGAACACCGCACAAGACCTGCCGTTTTGGAGATGCTCTGACCCAGACGTCTAACCATTAACCATCACAGTTTATTCCGTGTCAAACTCGCTCAGATCCTTACACTTGCCCGCTTTTCCTGCTTCCAACACATCGACTTCGAGAACTGACTTGTCACCTGCTGTCTAATAAATATATCCCACCGCTTGACAAGTGCCACTGTAACGAGATAATCAGTGTTATTCACTTCACCTGCCAGTGGTTTTAATTTTATGGCTGATATTCGAGTACCGTCTCTTTGGAAGCATATATCGGTGTTCTATCTGTTTTTTAATTATATCACTGAAAAATATGCATGCAATTATGCTCTCCAAATAATGCACAAAGAATGAGCTAGATGGCCATCATGTGTATTTCATGTTGCAGTACCAGGGTTGGCCTGTGAGTGTCGCTGAAGCCCTGTGTTAAAGATTGTAAGTAACGCTAACAATTTGACAAGCTGTTCTTTTCTTTTTCTCTTTTTTATATATATATACAGAAACTGGTTGCCCAAATGAAGCAGGACCCACAGGTAAATACATTGAGTAAACAGTTCATCACTTACAGGTTACTTTACCAGTGAATTTTATAAGTTCTGTGCAAAAGTAATGAACTAGCAAAAGTCGAAAGCAAACAAATCCACTTAATTATTCGACATCGGCCAGGTAGTACCAAAACTCTTGTGCTTCACAAACAGCTGCTCGAAATGCTTCTTGCAGCAGAAGAACCTGTAATGCCAGTAACCATGCCCCGTAGCAGGCTAGGTGTTGTCAGGGAGTGTTCAGGGAGCTGGCTATAACAAAGCCTGATATAATTTCTATTGTATTAAGCTACGCTGTTTAGAAACCACACTTTACAAAACAGGCTCTGATTTACTGATGAAGCCATAAATTATTTCAGAAAATCTAACTGTTTTTAAAAAAAAAATAAATAAATAAAAAAATAAAGGTTTTTAAGTTGTAAACGGTTGTACCTGCTTAATGAGCTTCGGCGTGAAAACATTCTATTTTTGGTGTCTAGTTTTGTATATTTTCGAATGTTGCGTAATTCATGATTGGTAATTGGGTTTGCATGTGGTGTTAACCGTTCCATGATGATTCGCACAAACAGTTACAGAAACACGCTATCTCCAAAAGTTTGTGGACACCTGACGGATACACTCATAAGTGATTTTATGAACATCCCGTTCCAGATTCAGTCCTATCTTTTGCCGTTATAATAACCTCCACGATTCTGGGCAGGCTTTCCACTAGATTTTGGATCTGTTGGTGAGATCAGATCGGTGGGGTTGAGGTCAGGGCTCTATGCAGGAGTTCTTCCTCTCCAACCTGAGCAGACCATGTCTTCATGGAGCTCGCTTTGTGCACAGGGGCGTTGTCAGGCTGGAACCGGTTTGGGCCTCTTAGTTCCGGTGAAGGGAAATTGTAAGTCTACAGCATACACAGACATCTGATACGACTGTGTACTTCTAACGTTTTTGGAGTAGCAACACACGTGGGTGTAATGGTCAGGTGTCCACGTACTTTTGGCCGCACCATACTGTTCACTATTCTTTATTCGAGGACACAATCCACGTTGTATCTCGTTAATTGCAGCGTTAATAACACCCCACGTTCTCTCTTCTTACCCTTCAGAATGCTGATCTGAAGAAGCAGCTTCACGAACTTCAGGCCAAGATCACTGCTCTGAGTGAGAAACAGGTATGAAGGGCAGTTCCCTTAACTTTACAGATAATACCTCGTATAAAAGCGGTATTATTTAGCACCGGAGGACTCCGGCATGGCGTCTAATTGCAGTAATTGGCAGTGGACACAGGTTTCTGCTTCACATGCTGAGATCAGCTGTGTAGTAAGAACACTGACCTGTGCTGCAGGACAACAGACATGTTCTTACGTGGACATTTTGTCCTCTACTGCTTCTTTTTATATCCTGTACCATGTGCTGTCTCTTTTAAGGTCCTTTGACTCCTTTGGCTTGTATTGTCAAAGAGAATAGGTTGAGTTATATGATTTAACATCATCAAAATAAACGCAAACGGATCGATGCGTATTTGGTCCAAGAGTCTGCTGGTGTCTAGAGCGAGCTTCAGCAGTGCCTGCTTTGTTTGTTTGTTTGTTTGTTTGTTTGTTGTTTTTTGCAGTAAATCTGCACATGCAATTTTAAATCAATAATCAGTGTAGACTAATAAATTATTTCGTGTTTCAATGCCAACAATGATTAAAACTCTCAATGGAACGTTGTTATCTCTTTTTTTTTTTTTTTAAATAGCAGGCTTAATGAAAATACATTAACATAAACGGATGCATTATTTGGAAATGCTCCATGTCCTTCCATCAGCTAGAGAGCTTGATTTATTTTATTTTTTTGTCACAGGTCATTTCAGATCTGTCATGTTTTCTGTAATTAATTTATTTAAACCGTGGTCATAACAGTGAAGATTTTGATCACTAACTTGAGCTCTCGTTTGTTACAGGTAGAATCGAGTGAGTTATTTGTTTATTTATTTGTTTGTTTATTTATTTATTTAGTCATATTTTGAGTGATCTTAAGAGCAGCCAAGCATGCTATAATATAGCATAACACTCAAAAGTACAAGTAACACTTAATAATAACACTTCCTGGTACATAAGGCACACAGAAGCACCCTGTAACATCGGCTATAGCTGGTAAAGTAAGTGTGTGCGTGCATGTGTGCGTGCATGTGTGCGTGCATGTGTGCGTGCATGTGTGCGTGCATGTGTGTGTGCGTGCGCGTGTGTGTGTGTGTGTGTGTGTGTGTTTAGCACATGAAAAGTGTGTGTCTGTTTTATGAATACAAAATTCATCCATACCCGGTCATGTTTAAGAAAAAAGGATGGTTTGATGTGTGTTGTCTGTCTCTCTGTCTGTTCAAAGTGAAGTGAATGGGTTCTCTCTCTCTCTCTCTCTCTCTCTCGCTCTCTTTCCCTCTCTCTCTCTTGCTCTCTTTCCCTCTCTCTCTCTCGCTCTCTTTCTCTCTCTCGCTCTCCCTCGCTCTCTTTCTCTCTTTCTCTCTCTCGCTCTCTTTCTCTCTCTCGCTCTCTTTCTCTCTCTCGCTCTCCCTCTCTCTCTCTCGCTCTCTTTCTCTCTCTCTCTCTCTTTCTTTCTCTCTCTCTCTCGCTCTCTTTCCCCCTCTCTCTCTCTCTCTCTCTCTCTCTCTCTCTCTTTTCCTCTCTTTCTTTCTCTCTCTCTCCGTCTCTTATTTTTTATGTGTGTGTTTATGCTAAATTTGCACTTCCTGTTTTCCTGACCTTTAATAGGTTATATGAACATGCAAATGCCACAATACTGTCTCTTGCCCCACATTATCATGATGTTGTGAAAACCCCCTGTTAGTCATGCTCTGGATGTAACAGTGACAGTGTAAGCTTATGTCAGTTTAATTAAAATGAACCAAATAACTAAATTTATATTTTAATGATAATTCTTTTTAGCTAGTCAAAGGATAGAAGGTCGTCCCCCCCCTCAGCACCCTGTACAAGTTTAACACCGCTTACCGCTATATGAATCCATAATCTCCATAAACTAGTATTTGAAAAATCTCCATTTGATTTTTATTTGTATTATTAATCAAGTAGAATTTGATTTCTGTATCTGTAATTTTATCTCTATTATGATCAAATAGAATTATGCAAACAATCTGTAGATAAATGGTTTTGTTAAAGTGGGAGCGGTTTCGTCTTTTATGGTTAAACCGTGCAAGGAGGATGTAGAGAGAGAGAGTGAGTGTGTGTGTGTGTGTGTGTGTGTGCTTTCGTTTATTCCAGTCTTCTCAGAGGTGTGCTTTTTGCTCCAGCAGACTCTGAGGCAGTGGTGTGTGTGAGCTGAATTTCAATGTGCGCATGTCTGCATCGAGCGACTCTGGCAGCCTTTATTGAATAGGTTCCTCTGAAGGTGTGTAACTATGCTTCACACCTGAAGGTTTTTTTTCTTCTCGCAGTGACTACGTCTAAGCCAAACAGAGACTGTGTTAACAACCCAGTGAACACTGGCCGCAGTGGTAGTAAGGTTTGCTCGATTTTTCAGCTATGCGTAAAAGACGCTGTCTGTCTCCATTCTAGAAAAAGGTAGTGGAACAGTTGAGGAAGGAGCTGTTGGTGAAGCAGGAGCCGGAGCTGAAGCTGCAGACGGTGCAGGCATCGGCGGGCGGTAAAGCCGTGATACTGTCACCCTCCTGTCAGCCTCAACAGCAGCCCACAGGACCTCCTCACAACAAGGCAGCTCCACAGGTACAGCAGCACCGGCATCCTGCTCCTGCTCTCCAAACAGAGGACACACACATTCCTAACCCCTGGAACTTAAAGTACTAGAACTACAACAGATCATCACCTTGCTAATCATGAGGAAATAAAGAAACGGTCACTTAGAAATGCTTATACCATAGTCTGTCTGAATTCTCGATTCTGATTGGCTGGATGGTGTGTTCAAACCATGTACATACAGTAGTTAAACTCGCAGCTTCATTATTAATAGAGATGCGGCACAGACTCAGGTAATTCTCACACACAATCTCTCTCTCTCTCTCTCTCTCTCTCTCTCTAATAACTATTTATTATAACTAATTCAAATAAATGTAATCTTATCGCACTACTTTATCTCCGTGTATGATTTAGAGCGGGCGGATTCTAGATCTAACGACCCGTATATAAAATAACAGACGAAAATGAACCGCTATTGTTAGCTTTTCAGTCAGATTTTGCGCTGAGAACATCAAGGACCGCTTCACCTTGTCAACGCTGGCGAATTCACCACGGTATAAGCGGGATAATCCACGGCTAGGCGTGCGTTACACGGTTTTAACGCACTCCGCTTCGCATCGAGTGGTTCCCCGTCGTGCATTAAAAACGTTTAACACACACCTAGCCATGGATGAGCCCTTGCGTATACCATAACACTGTCGCAGTCTCAAGTCTGATGGGTCAGAAGGTGTTGATGAGTTTTCTTTAAATCGCGGGTCGATATTAATGCGCTAGTTCTGACATGTTATCGTTTTTTAATATACGCGCAACTCGAACGGTGAAAGTTTACATACGGAGGCGTTTAACATTTATGGAAAGAGTCGGAGGATGCAGAACTTTAAAAAAATTTTTTCGTCATTTCTGCGCTTTCAGTTTCTGTTAAAATGACGTGTTTTATTGTCTTTATAACTTCAAGAGAGAGGGGGAGAAAAGAAAGGCAGGTGAGTGACTATTTATAGCTGCTATAATGTAAGCAGTGACGGGAACTAACTTGTCTCGCAGACGTTCCACAACATCAAACAGTTAAAAATCACAATGTTTCATACACTAATAAGTTAAAAGCTTGTCTTTCTTACTTAACAAACACAGCTCATGCACTCGGCTTTACTTTGTAAAATGCTTTGTGTATGTAGTAAAGCGTTTGTTTGTGCCACTGTACCACTTCTGCGTCTACTTCCTGTATCTAATCTCAACCTCCTTGTTGATGCGATTCCTCTCCTGGTCCTCCCACTGTCTCTGTACTTTCCACTATAGAAGACTCTGCAAGTCACGCCGGTCCTCACCACGAAGACTCTACCTCTAGTACTGAAAGCTGCCGCCTCCACCATGCCTGCTTCCATGACAACACCACGCCCCACAGTTGCCATGGTCACTGCCATCAGCAATCCCCCCAGGCCTGCCTTGACCCCTGACTCTCGCAACGCACCAGTGAACCTTCAGCTGTCGAGCAAACTGACGGGTCAGGACACCGAGGCCGCGCCGCGAGTCGTCCCGAAGAACGTTATCGTAGTAAGTGTAAATCGCCGCATCGACGATTCCTCGTCCTCCCTGTGCAAGCTCCTTTATAGACCGAGGCCCTTATTTGCCATATCTCCGAGTAAGAGTGCTAATCTCGCCTCGGACCTTTCATGTCGCTCATTGAAATTTATTGTCTGGTAATATTATTTGAATAATAGATAAAAGAAGTAGGAAGCTCTTACTAAGAATTTGGGCAACACGCCTTCCCTACGTGAGCTCATATAAGTAAGCGATCTTAGTTACATTAATTTCAGGCTCATTCTAGTTTTTAATATTTTTTTCCATTAAGTCATTATTTACTTATGAAGTGCTTTCATGTGTTGTGGATCGAAAAGGATGTGTATATTTACATGAAAACTGCAATGACATCTGTGCCGATGCGCTCGGCCGTGGTGACTGCTTGTATTGACCTGTGATTTAAAACCACAAACAGAAGGTGAAAGACGAAATAAAAGGAAGAAAAAAAAAAAAGTTTAATGGAAATTCAAACTGCACATAATATTATTTTAAAAGATTCTTTCCTCTCATTGATATTTTCCCCCGGACAACAATACAATAAAATCTGCTCAGCATTTTGGTTGCAAATAAAGCACTGGTTTTGTCACAGGTGCAGGCCAGCACCACCTCGGCTCAGCCTATCAAAGTTCCCCAGTTTGTCCCTCCTCCTAGACTGACGCCTCGACCCACCTTTCTGCCACAGGTGCGTCTCTGTAAGATCCGCCCACAAGCCTTCCCTGTCCCAGCGTGTGCAGTTCAACACTGATGCCACTAGAGGAACTCTAACAACACAGAATAGGTTTAGACTCGGAGGAAGTTCATAGTCGTTAACGTCCGAGTGTCACGAGATGAAGTCTCAGTTCATCAGTACGCTTTAACTACTTTAACACTGTAATCAAAGCATTTGTGATATTTCTTAATGATGTAATTATACTTTATATGCTATTTCTTTGTAGGTCATAAAGATCTAGACCTTCGCCCAGTCAGGTCCATAAGTATTTGGACAGTGACACCACAGTGGATTTGAGATGAAGCAATCAAGATGTGATTGAAGTGTAGGCTTTCAGCTTATATTCAAGGGGTTTAACAAAAATATTGCATTAACCGTTTAGGAATCACAGCCAGTTTCTTTTGCACTTCACAGTACAGAGCTTCTTAATGTAACCAAATGAAATGTTCATAAATGTCCGATGGCCTCAACCCAATTGAGCATGCTTTTCACTTACTGAAGACAAAACTGAAGGCAGAAAGACCCACAGACAAGCAGCAACAGAAGGCAGCTGCACTAAAGGCCTGGCAAAACATCTCAAAGGAGGAAACTCAGCATTTTCATGATGTCGTCCATGGGTTCCAGACTTCAGGCAGACACCGACTGCAAACATCCAAATATTAAAAATAATCCTAATATTTTTGATTAAATATTAGTTTGTCCGATTACTTCTGAGCCTGTGAAAATGTTGGAAAGGCTGTAATTCCCAAATTTTTTATTAAACCCCTTGAATTAAAGCTGAAAGTCTACACTTCACTCACATCTTGATTGCTTCATTTCAAATCCATTGTGATCCATTGTCCAGAGGTAAAATGACGAAAATTCTGTCGTTGTCCAAATACTTATGGACTGTATATAAATTCCGTAGGTGTAGAATTAGGCATACACGGCTCACTGTAATGACCCTAACTGTCCCGTTTTCTAACCCAATGCTGGCTGCAGTCATTTGTCAGTTCCATTCACCTTACTGTTTTCTGCAGCTAGTGTGTTTGCCAGTGTGTTGCAGTGTGTCCATCAATGTAAGGATGTTTCTGCTGAAGCATTTCTAATGCTTTACTTATCCGCTTGTGCCGCTTTGCTGTTTGCACTCTGGATTGATTTTTTTTTTCTTTCTTTTTTTTCCTTTCAGCAAGTTCCATTATGCTTGGGCTGTCCCTTTGCTTAACATTTTTGTTTTTTGATGTTTTTAAAAAAAAAAAAAAAAAAAGTCTTTTGACTTAACGAAGCCTTGTAATGCTAATTGGGGCTCTGTGAACTTAAATATTACAGCTTGGACAGAGCTAATTTCACTATCTTGGACTTTCTGATTCTGGTGGTAGTTTACATATAATTTAACATCTAGGCAGTGGCTTTAACCCATCAACCTAACGTATTAATGTTATTTCACTACCACTGACTTCTGGCGACCCAAAAGAGTGTCGTCATGGCTACAACTCATGTATTTTTTGGGGGGCTGTCTGCTTCTGCCTGATAAGAAATTTAGAAATGATTAGTGCTTGCCCTGTCGATTAGTGGAGAAGGAGAATTTCTGGTCTTTCTCACTATTGATAAAGTACTTACAAGAGCCCCTTAGTTGGCCTTACCTGGGACTAACAATTCAGCATGAAAGGCATGGGATCCTCTCTGACAGAACTTACACCACTGAAATGCAGAGAAGTGGGGAGTGTATGTGTGTGTGTGTGCCACAACCGGCAGTCTAACTCCATCCTCTTTATTTCTTAGGTGCGCCCGAAACCTGCTACTCCCAACAACGTGCCCATCGCCCCTGCACCTCCTCCTCCCATGATGGCTGCCCCACAGTTGCTCCAGAGACCAGTCATGCTTACCACCAAGTTAACGTCAGCTCTATCCACCTCGGCAGGCCCCATCCACCAAGTGCGCATCGTCAACGGCCAGCCCTGCATCCCCAAAACCGTCCCTTCTACAGGAGCCAGCACAGGCCAAGTGACGGGCATCGTTATCAGTGGGCCGATGCAGACGCTGCAGATCAGCAGCTTAAACGCAGACATAAAGGTCAGAGCAGTGCGTTTGTGGCCACGTATTGATCGCATCTTCAAACACTCTGTTGGGCAACATTGAACTCCATCCAGTTTTAAGAGACCTTTCATGTGTGTTTCCTTTAGAGGTCGACCGATTGATCGGTTATACCGAGTAATCGCTGGAACTACTCTGTTAACGGCAAAAAAATCCACACCGATAGTGTTTTCCCGGTTGTATCCATTGCGGGAGCAGCTGAGAAGCGTCCGCTGTCATTATACAGTACGAGAGCGGCCTCTAGAGGCATAATAAAAACCATCACCGACAAATTTTGTTGTGTGATTTGAAGTGTTTTTTGATTCATTGGACACTTTTATTTTTGTTATTTGGAGTGTTACTTTTTGGTTCAGTTTTTAATGTATATTTTATTTACTTTATATATTTCCTTTTTAAAAATACAGTACGTTTTCACGGTACAGTCAGTATTGTTTATTTTTGTAATAAAATTCAGCAGTATTTTACTTTGAGCATTATGTTTTCATTCACTATCTATTTCAAAAACTATCGGTTGAGTTGATTAATCGGTTATCGGCAGGTAGGTACCTCCTGACTTAGTTATCGGTATCTGTAAAATCCACTATCGGTTGACTTCTAGTTTCCATTGATATGTATGTAGCATTGAAGGTGACGGAGAAAGCTTTATAATAGTAAGGGTATCATTTAAATTCTAAGCATATCTAACTTTCCATCTCTCTCTTTCTCTCTCTCTCTCTCTGTCAGACTGTGAAATCTCCGGGGGCTTCAGAGCAAGTGTTCACAAGCACCCCTTCTTCAACATCTCCTCCTCTTTTTCCACCTAAAGTTAAACGAGAGGAGAATCCACAGGTAACATGGTAACCTTTCTTCTCTGACCTTTACGCATCTGACCTTTACCTACTGCTTACGTATATGTGTATTTATCTTCTCGGTAGAAACTTGCCTTCATGGTATCTCTTGGGTTGGTCACACACGACCATCTAGAAGGTAAGTCCTACCTACAATAGGACTTTTCCAGCAAGTATTAGTTTTACATGAGAATCTGGGAGTAATTCAGCCTTCTCTGATTGGGTTTCTGTCTAGCTCATGGTCGTGTCTGGGCAGTATTAGTGTTACAGGGTGCGTCGGAGAGTTGGTTCCATCTTTTACACATGCTAGCTGGTGATTTTATTTCTGTCCAGATCAGAGGTTTTTCAGATCAGTGTTTTTCTTCCCCTCTGAGAAAGGACTTTAGTCTTCGCTCTAACATTTTAATGTTGAATGCTCTCTTGAGGTAAAAAAAAATAAAATTCATGAGTAGATGAATGCTATGGAAATCTGGTAAACACAAACTTTCTTTGCTCTTAGAAGGGGGGGAAAGTCCAAGTCTATCTAAACAAAAAATACAGTCCCACAGGCTGATTAAATATGATTAGAGGCATTTCCCTGAAACGCCAGTATTGTTCAGAAGGCGTAATAGATCGATCGGGTACTTTCATCAGTACGTTTCATTCGGTGAAGTTAACTGTTGCCGAGTCAAACACGCAACTTTTTCTCTGGTTTTTCCGTTGCAGAGATTCAGAGCCGAAGGCAGGAACGGAAAAGGAGAACAACAGCCAATCCTGTGTACAGCGGAGCAGTATTTGAGCCAGAGGTATAGATACTTTTCTCTGTACACCTTGCCTTGGAGAACTGCTTTTTCTTAGCGTGTTCAATACTTTTTTTTCCCTGTGTCATTTCTCGAGTTAATACTGATGTCTGGCGAAAATTTCATGTGAATAACCTCATTGGAAATATATTTACTGAAAAAAAAATGTTGACGCATCCAATAATTATTTCCCCCGCTGTACATGCATGTGCTGGATGAACCTAGTAGTAGGTTATCCCCTGATTTGACTAAAACATGATCCAACATAAGATGAACAAAACATACCTGACACAGATTCAAGGCAAACCAGATCCAGTTAAAAAAATTTTTTAAAAGAGTGCCGGACACTCGCGTTCTTCCACGCCAATCTTGGCAAACCATGTCTTTATGGAGCTCGCTTGCTCATGCTGGAACCGGTTTGGGTTCCCTAGTTCCAGTGAAGGGAAATTTGTAACGCTACAGCATACAAAGACTCGTACACATTTGTGTGCCTCTGAATTTGGGGACGGAACACGCATGCGTGCGATGGTCTGGCGTCCACAAACGTTTGGCTATGTAGTGTACCTTCTGTTATTACATGGAGTTACCAGAGGAGGGAGACGGGTGCATGTAAAATAGTGATGTAACCTAATACAAAATACATTGTTTACATGGACAGTAATAATCTAATTATTGACCTTATTCTGAATAAGACAATATTGTGATTAAGGTGTTTACATGAGTCGCTTTTAGAATATTCCTTTCATGTTCCAGTTTTACATGTTATAGAACATAGAGCGATTAACGGCACACGTCCGACGTTCCCTCCGGAATTTCACGTGTCGACATACAGTTGGTCCTCGTTATGGAACCGTATACAGTTTTGGGTGTTTCACTTTTAATTTTACGAAAACTTCAAGTGCAGTTAATTATTAGTCATGCTGTACGTGCTAATAGACGACCGCTTGAAGCCGTGGGCTGCGTCCCAAACCACGTACTTACCTACTATATAGTAGCCGAGATGCATGTATTTCTCCTACTATATAGCAGCTGAACTATGTGGATTTCTCCTACCGTATACTGTAGTAGGTAAGTACGCGGTTTCGGACGCAGCCGTGTTCTCTTGTTTGCCTCAAACGGTTGAGCGCTGCCGTGTGTGTACGTGTCCTGTCGCAAAATGCGGTGAAAACTCCCACACGACGTTAATAGTGTGATTAAGGTGTGTACATGTCTGTAATGGACGTCGATAATGCGACTAAAACAGGAATACTCCACATGTCTTAATTCGATTCGTGTTTACTTCGAGTATGACTTTAGTCGGATTAAGGTCGTCGATAATCTCTGTTTACGTGCTAGTTTCTTAATCAGAATATCGTCTTAATCGGGTTAATATCGGATTATTGTTGTCCGTAAATGTACTGATTGTTTGGATTGAACAGATATGTTCTAAACGGATACAAATAGGATCGTGCGATCCTATGGTTGTTGGTTGGTTGTGTATTATTCAATTTTTTTAATTCGCTAAATTTGTCCATTGGTTGACCTGTCATAATAATTTTCCTAATAATTACTAATATTTCCTAATATAAATTCCATAATATAAGTATTTTTTTAAGGTTAGCATTCCATCCTTATCTTTCAGTCTAACGTGCATTATTAAACGGTGATTTCTTGGGCACGTCTACAGCACTATTACTATTTTCGTTAGTGATTTTTTTTATTATTATTATTTTTATTTATTTATTTTTATTTTTTTAATACGGGTTGTTCGAGCTTGAATTCTGCCCGCTCGAAATCATACTTCGAGATCAAATAGTGCGATAAGATTACATTTATTTGAATTAATTTTAATAAGTAGTTATTAGAGAGAGAGAGTTTTCATCACATTTCTCATTTTAACGTAATTTTCTCCAGTTCGTCAGATTCATCTTGTGCCTCGGCCCGTTAATCAACATTGCCGTACTAACCATAGAAGTTAAATGACGCCCCAAAATCATCCGTTTAGCTAAATGATGTAATACGGGTATTTTTACAATAGCTGTCTCACTCTGTGTGTAACGGTAACACATAAATTTAGAGCAGCGATTAAACTGACTGGAACTCCCTGGGCATTACACGGTTTGAACGCACACTTCTATTTAAATACACACACACACACACACACACACACACACACACACACACACTCCCCTGTTTATTTGCTACAAATACATAACGTATTGCCGTTGCGTTGTTCGTTCAATCTGGCTGATATCTATAGTGCATTAACACCCAAATGTTATTTTCCAAGGAATCTGACCTTCTTAAAATACACACCCAGATGTACACTGCATTTTGATCAGTCTGGATTAAGGCGTATGGCTTGGTTCGGTGTCCCTGCGACTTACTTCTGATGAAAACAGCTTTTTAGTGGCTTCATAAACATGTACTCTAATTACCCGATTTGTCTTATCGCACCTCCTAGAGGAAAAAGAGTGCTGTCACCTATCTGAACACTCCCCTCCATCAAGGGACGAGGAAGAGAGGTCAGTAACTGTTCACTGCATCTCTTTTAGCTCCGAATAACTTGATTTGATGCAGCTGTTTGTTGTCTTCGTGCTTACTGTGTGTGTGTGTGTGTGTGTGTGTGTGTGTGTGTGTGTGTGTGTGTGTGTGTGCGCGCCACTGCTGCTTTTACATGCTTCCTAACAAAGTTTTACAGTGTTGACAGTTCAAAGTTAATGACCTCTAAGAGTCTATGAGTTCTCTTGCTGTTGCTCTTTCTAGCTGTATCCTCTTTCCCAAGCTTGCAAACCCTATCTGATTTATTTATTTATTTATTTATTTATTTATTTATTTATTTTTAATTAGCCCACCACCAGACCTGATTAGAAACTGGCGAATTTGTTAAAGCACTAACGTTGCTTATGTATTTTGCCTCATGTTTATCCGCAAGTCAAACCTCCTTAATTATCGTGGAAGGAATGGTTAGGATTTTTGCTCGTAGTTCTGGAAGACGTGGAAGTCACGAGATGGTGCGATAGAGCTGCGTGATTTTGATTCTTATCGAATTTGACCGTGTTACTGCAGCTCTGAAAGGAGTGAATGGTCCTTCTGTGTGTGTCTGGGCTCTTTTTGTGTGCCGCTCTCTTTGTCTTCCTCCCTCCTCCTTCTTCTTCTTTCTGACTCTTTTATCCATCTCTCGCTTGCACACTCTCTCTTGTACTCTCTCTCTCTCCACTCTAACCCCCTGCATGCAGTTGTTGTCTGGTGCACTAATTGCTTTCTGGACCTCCTTTCCTTTTTTTCCTCCCTTCCTTCTCTGCTTTCTTTAATCCCTACATTTCCATGCTAGCCAACGAGGACCCCCTTTCACAGGTATGTTGTGACCAATGTATCATCTGTTTTATTTCACCTTTGTTTTTTTTGTTGTTTTTTTTTGTTTGTTTTGTTTTGTTTTTTTTGTTCCCCTCCCCTTCCTCCTCCTCTTCCATCTTTTTCTTTTCTTTTTTTTTTTTTTTTTTTTTTTTTTTCTTTTTTTTTCCTTTTCTCGTCTGTCTCATTTTCGCTCAGGTCGCCCACCCAAATACAGCAGCAGTGCATCAGGGCCAGAGCTGGGCTGCCACCCCCTGCTCTCCCCATCCAGCAGTCACCCCGCCTCCCCAGCCGCCGAGCGGCCTGAACTAGGGGGCTTCCCCCTCCCCGTCCACCCCCACTCTCTCCCTCAGCCCAGCCCCAGCTCCGGGGATGTAAGTAACCACAGAGGTTACCCCACTTTTCACTCTGCTCTAGAGTACAGTAGTGTATACCAGAGACTGCCCCTACTGCACTTTTACACCTGCCCCTGTTCATAATGTACTGTAGTGGAGTGGTGTGCTGAGGAACATCTTCCCCCTGTTCTGCTCTTGGAAATACAAAAAAAACATTGTCCTCCATGCAAATTCTTATTCATTGTGTTTTTGTTATTTCATTATACCTTCAAAGAAGGTAGCAGCCTTACACTGAAAATAGTCTTTTGATGTTTAATCTCCTTAATGGTCAAAATATCATGATCACTTCTAAAGTGATTCACAAGGTTTGTTTTCTCAGCTACTTTCTCTGTTCCCTTTGCCTTCTGTAAGCTTTAAGTCTCTTATACACCCATTAATAGTCATTAGGGTAGTTTCAGACAGGTGCTACATATACACTGGTGCTTTAAAGTTTGTGAACCCTTTAGAATTTTCTAGATATCTTCATAAATCTGAACTAATACATCAGATTTTCACACAAGTCCTTAAAGTAGACAAAGAGTACCCAGTTAAACAAATGAGACACAAATATTATACTTGGTCATTTATCTGTTGAGGATATAATAGTCCGAGAGGTCACAAAGGAACCCAGGGTCACTGGGCCTGGACGGCTTGCCATCACTGATTGAAGAATGAATTATACCGGAGAATTCTAAAGGAAAATATCAGGATATCTGTCCGTGAAGTGAATCTCAAGAGACAGTGGTTCATGCAGCAAGACAACGACCCTAAGCACACAAGTCATTCTACCAAAGAACGGTTAAAGAAGAATAAAGTTAATGTTTTGGAATGGCCAGGTCAAAGTCCTGACATTAATCCAATAGAAATGCTGTGGAAGGACCTGAAGCAAGAAGTTCATGTGAGGAAACCCACCAACATCCCAGAGTTGAAGCTGTTCTGTACCGAGGAACGGGCTAAAATACCTCCACGCCAATGTGCAGGACTGACCAACATACTTTTGTCACTCACAGATATGCAATATTGGATCATTTTCCTCAATAAATAAGTGACCGAGTATAATATTTCTGTCTCATTTCTTTAATTGTGTTCTTGGACTTGATGGACAAAAATCTGATGATGTTTGAGGTCATATTTACGCAGAAATCTAGAAAATTCTACAGGGTTCACAAACTTTCAAGCACCCCTGTATTTGATCTGAATTTATTCAAAGATGGTGATAAAATTCTGGATTTGCTTTAAGTACTGGATTATACATTAAACGAATAGTTTTACAATTCAGCAAGCTAGTAGTCAGCACTTTCCCTACCTGCCCTGCCCTCTCCCCATTTGATTGGTCCGGCACAGAGGGGTGGTGGTACTGACCCGTGCCGTTCTTCCTGACAGGGAGACATCCATGAGGATTTCTGCACTGTGTGCAGACGTAGTGGCCAGTTGCTCATGTGCGACACGTGCTCACGCGTCTACCACCTCGACTGCCTGGACCCGCCCCTCAAAAATATTCCTAAAGGCATGTGGATCTGTCCCAAATGTAAAGACCAGGTAAACTACATCACTCTGCCACCAAGATCCCCAAACTCGTTAATCAGCCTGCATTGAATCCTGCTAACCTGACCTCAACTTATCAGGCTTTTTCAGACACATAAATACAGTAAATATACAGTATAGTGTTTAAGACCAGGCTTCACTTATTAGTATACATCCCCTAACCCACAGCAAAATAAATTAAGGCTGCTTATATGAGTATTTTGTAACTTTTTTCCGTGTGGTCTTATCTCAATTGTCCTTTTATTTCACTCATCATGTAAACGGAAACTGGCATCCAGCACACTCCCATTGAACTCCTTTCTTTGTTCATCACAACACCATTAGCAGTTGATCACTGGGGGAAAGGGGGTTATTCTGGTGTCCCAAAGTTTTACTCGATACTGCGCCAGTGCTAACGTCTCGTTTCTTTTCAGATACTGAAAAAAGAGGAGGCCATTCCGTGGCCCGGGACCCTGGCGATTGTACATTCCTACATCGCGTATAAAGAAGGTAAAACATCTTCATGTTGATAAGGTTAAGATTCAGGATGTAGTGACGCATAACACACATCTTCAACGAGCAAACATTATTGTGGGAGCATTTTAGTCCAGATCCGATTTTGGAACTTTTTTGTTTGGTTTGCTTAAAAGAGAAGAGTGGACAACTACAGTCGGACAACGTATTCGCAAGGATTAATTTTTTATTTATTCCGCCATTTGGAATTACTGACATGTCATGGCTTTTTTGGTCTTTCTGAGAGCACTCAAATTATCATCAAAACTGAGGCGTTTTTTTTTATTTTTATTTATTTTTTTTTTTATCTCTGACCTATCTAACGGCGCAGAAAAACCTTGCGGTCATTTCATAATTCAACCATTTAATTCGACAAACGGATAAAATCTGTTGAAAGAATAGCTTTTATCCGCCGAGGCGTATTGCTCAATTGAAAACTGTTCTCACGTTTAAGGACTCGGAGATGGTTTTGTGTGCTTTTTATTACATCACGCCTCGATTATTGCAGTTCCCTTTACGTGGGAGTTAGTCTTCGCTTACCTGTCTGCAACTTGTCCAAAATGCCGCCGCTAGACTTCTTACTGGTACAAGAATAAGAGACAGTATTTCACCAGTTATGGCGTCTCTACACTGGCTTCTGGTCACGTATAGAATAGATATTTATTTATTTATTTATTTATTTATTTATTTATTATGTATTTATTTATTTATTTAAGTTTTACTGTGTGTTTTTAAGGAACGACATGACCTGGCTCCACAGTACATCAGCGATATGATTAGTTCTTATACTTCAGGCACTTCGATCTACTGCTAAATTACTGCTAACCATCCCACGTTCACAATTAAAACACGAGGGAGTGCGTGCGTTCTCGGTAGCTGCCCCTAGACTGTGGAGTATGCTACCTTTTTAGACTAAGATCTGCTTCGACTATTGACAGATTTAAATCTTGCCTTAAGAGCCATATTTTCTCCTTGGCAGATGACTGTATCTAACCCATGTTGTTGGGGTTTTTTTTTGGGGTTTTTTTAAAGTCATGTGTCTACTTAATAATTTTAATCAGGGGATTTATACATTATTTATTTATTTATTTATATTTTTAGGGCGTGTTCTTACCCTGTCTTGTACTGTAATATTGACGTGCCTTTTAAACCTCAATTCCTCTCGGCTGTACAGCACTTCGGTCAGCTTCGGCTGTTTTAAACGTGCTGTGGAAATAAGTTGAATTGAGTTGAACCGTTAATGCAACTGCCCTCCTGGTTTCTGTCTCAGATTTCTATTTAAACGTTTTGCAATCAACATTTGGGACGAACAGTTGAGGAGTTGTTGTGTGTTTGTGCGTCTTGCTTTAAATTTGTAATCATTTAAATGAAATAGCAGTTGCTGTTTTATGTACGATGCTTTAAGAGCCATGTTGGAAATCATTCATAAAAACATTCATTCAAGTTCATTTGTGCTCAACAGCAAAAGAAGAAGAAAAGCAGAAACTGATGAAGTGGAGTGCTGAGCTCAAACTAGAGCGGGAGCAACTGGAACAAAGAGTCAAGCAGCTGAGCAACTCTATAACGGTAAATATCTATAAACGCTAGACGACTCGGTTAACCGTGACCAGGCGCAGGCCTGTTTAGAAGTTGAGGCAGGATTTCCTTCATGGATGCCAGCATTGGGCCTCATTTATCAAGTTGAATACGAATGGATTTACGCACAAATAGTTCGTATGAGCGTTTACGACAAATATTTGGCACCTACCCACAGATTAACATTTGTTCACCAGTGTGAACCTCGAAATGTGAAGGATCTGGAGAGATTCTGGATGGAGGAACAGTCTCAGATCCCTCGCCATGTATTCTCCAACCTCATCAGGGATTATAGGAGAAGACTCAGAGCTGTTATCTTGGCAAAGGGAGGTAGCACAAAGTATATACTTAAAGGGTGATAATTTTTCACACCTATATTTAACAAATTTTTTTTTTTTTGGTTAAACCTCTGTTGTGTGACCAAGGGTGCCAATATTAGTGGAGGGCACTGTGTATTTATAAAAAAAAAAAATAATAATAATAATAATAATAAAAAAAAGTCAACCCAAATCTATTTAAAGAATAATTAGGCTATGATGAACTGCTGCTGTATAAAGGGAGGGTGGGCTGATCTGGGCAGATGGGTAGCAGTAAGCCGAGGTGGTGCTGTGGTAAATCTTTCCTGGACGATCAAAATACTGCAGTTTCACCAGAAATAAGAAGACTGAAGAATCAGGAGACTAAGAGCCTATTATCAAAGAGATGGTTTATTGTGCGCACAAAGACAGCCTGGGCACTCTATAGTCTAAACATGAGCTGAACGAAGTCGACTTTTTTAGACCAACGTGTGCATGCATGCAGACGGTATAGATAATCCCCAAGGCTAGAATAAGAGAAAAGCATCAAACATGAGCAAAGGCAAAAGACACTGTGACACAGAAAACCATTAAGGACCGCCACGTATGCATCACGAGACCATGAGTAAGCAGAAATCACGTCGAATTCATTTTAAATGATAGAATTATGTATTTGGGCACACGGTGGATTAGTGTCCGTCCCGCACCTCCAGGGTTGGAGGTTAGATTCCCACAACTTCCCTGTGTGTGCGGAGTTTGCATGTTCTCCCCGTGCTGTAGGGGTTTCCTCCGGGTACTCCGGTTTCCTCCCCCAGTCCAAAGACATGTGTTGTAGGCTAATTGTCATGTCCAAAGTGTCTGTAGTGTGTGAATGAGTGTGTGATTGTGGGATCAGTGGGAAAGATGGAAATCTTACCTTGTGAGCCTCTGCAACTGTCCAATCTGCACATCAGATAGGTATTATTACCATACAGACATGTTTCTCTGGAACTACAGAGAGATGTGACTAAAAATGCTGTCTGTTCTTTGTATTTTTAATACAAAGATTGGATTAGTAATTGTAAATGATTTACAGTCAGGTCCATGGGTATTTGGACAGTGACAATTTTCGTCATTTTGCCTCTGTATGCCACCGCAGTGGATTTGAAATGAAGCAATCAAGATGTGATGGAAGTGTAGTCTTTCAGCTTTAATTGAAGGGGTTTAATAAAAATATTGCATTAACTGTTTAGGAATTACAGCCATTTTGTTTACAGAGTCCCTCCATTTTCACAGGCTCAGAAAATGGACAAAGTAATATAATAATAAATATTCAGATTATGTTTCCATCATATTATAGTACTGATGCTCTGCTCTACTTGCCATTCACATAAACCTAAGGTGTCTCTCTCTCTCACACACACACACACATTCACATTTGTCCACTTTAACTCCTCTTTATTAACAGATTCATGACTAACACGATATGCTTATCTCTCTAATGTCTAAGAAATGCATGGAGACCAAGAACAGCACCCTGGCCCGGCAGAAGGAAATGCAGGCCTCGCTGGAGAAAGTGAAACACTTGGTGCGCCTCATCCACAGCTTTAACCTCTCTCAGACTGTAGAGATCAGCGCAACCCAGGAGGACAACCCGGAGGACAAGACCGACTGCTCCCAAGAGCCCAAGGGTACAGTACATTCATGTGCCAAGCCCTCAGGGTCCGAGCAGAACCCTGCCCAAGTCGGTGCGCAGGTCCCTGCTGCCGGCACGGTACCCAAGGTGCAGGCTGAGCCTGAGGTGGGCGAGATGGCCGACTCAGCCGCCGCCGTCACTCCAGAGGCAGAGCCGAAAGAATCGGGAGTCACCCAGGCCAGTAACACAGCAGTCAGAGACAACATGGACACGGTGAAGACTGCGAAGCCGATGGAGGTTACAGAGGTCAAAGAGAACGGCGGAACGGACTCTCAGAGCTCTGAAGAGGTGAGAGAGAGTCCTATGGACGTAACAAACTCTGAAAATACAACTCCCAATGTCAGCGAAGAGGCGGTTAGTATGGACATAGAGGAACTGGACCACAGCAAGAACACCAACAATGGCAAAATCTTAGAACCCTCGCAGCAGCTTTTACCAGTGGCACTTGACATCTCCAAATGAGTCTTATCCCAGTCGACTCAACTAAGTATACCTCTCCTTCTCCCAAACATTGAAAAAACAACTTTTAATGCATCTAGCACCGGTGCACCAAGTTGCCAATCTATACATATTATACATATATATGTGCATTTTATTATTTATTTATTTTTCCCAGTGTAAGGTGAGACCGTTAACAGTGCTTCTACATCCAAGGTGAATTAGTCACGGTTCTTCTCAACGAATACGCCCAACAAAGGTTGTAGAAAGGTGCTTATAATACAGTGTCATACCAATTAGTGGACCGTTTGTTTGGTTTTTTTTTTTTTAAATACAAACGAAGACAAGACCGAATATTAAATTAATAATGAAGGAGGAGGATAACTGAATATATCTCATCACACCAGTGTGTGCCTGCAACAGTTGCCCTTGAAACTCATGGGGATTGTTTAAGTTGTCTTAGTTTCCTTTTCTCTGGGAAGAGGGTGGCAGGTCACACGTGTCCAAAGACTGCATGCTCTGTCCACCCTCGTCGTGTCCCCCCAGCCAGGTCTGAGAGGACCCTTCCTAAACCAAAAGCTTCTTGTTCTGAGCTGGACAAGTTGTGTCAGTATTCGCCAGCGGCAGGAAGCGCAGACGCTTCTGAAGTCATAGGACTGAATCAGGACTGCAAAATGCCGATCTCTCCACCCTGTTTTCGTTTCATACGAGCTGTTGAACGTGAATGATAAGGCTTAAAAAGAGAAAAAGAAGAAGACCCTTATCGAGTACGCCTCAGAACAGAATAACGTCTGGCGTGACGGAACGCATCCGCATCTCTTGAAAGCGGCGTCTGACGAGTACGAAAAAGATGCTGTGCTTCTCTAGTGAGTCTTTTACTGCACCCGTGTGTGAAATGTTGCAGGCTCACCGTGTTGAGGAGGGGGGAAAAACAGAAAGGTGTCCGTGTCTGAGGAGTATTTTTGTCTTTTTGTTAATAGCAAAATGTATTCAGGTCTTCCTAGTCTCCACACAAAAAAAAAAAAGTGCTTTTCTGTTTCTTAAAACAGTAATAGGTGTTAAAACGGCATCGTTTATGCAAGGAGCTTTTTGTTGCAAGCAGAAGGGCATTGCATAATGAGTGTTTTTATTATTTTTTATTATTCTAAACTGCCAAATGTTGGGGTTTTTTTCCTTCCCTTTCCCTACACCAAGAATAATAGATGTTAGCGTATTTTATGTCTAGTCTTAAAGAGTAAATCACGTTACCACTCCTTCCTTCCTTCCTTCCTTCCTTCCTTCCTTCCTTCCCTGAATCATCCTGTGTGGTAAACATACATAAACAACAATAATGCTGTCTTAATAATAATGACAGTAACGACAGCAATAATTTGCTGTCTTAAACTTGAGGGGTTGATGTTCGAGCCAAATTTGAGTAATAAGACAAAGATGGAAAACCCTGGTTTTAAAGCACAAGCTTATTTAAAATAACTCGAGCAAACACCCTGACTTGTCGAAAAGACTTCAAGTAAGGCAAACGCCTAAGAAAGCGAATCATGCCTATTTGTTAATTAGCATTACGCTTGCCAACATGTTTTTGTTCCAAGGATGTGTAATGAAGCCGTGCTGCTTACTTACCTGCGAGCGGAGGCATCTTCTGCCAGACTTCGTACCAGTTAAATTTTTTTTTTTTTTCATCTTCCCTAAGACCAAAACGTCAGACGCACGTTTGCCCATTTACCTCTTCTACATCGATTCTCTTTCTCTCGCATTCGTTTGTACATTGCACTGGGGTAAACCATGTCTTAACGGTACTGCACAGCTGGCACCTCAAACACGTTTACATCGCCTCGTTCCAAATTGACATATCTTCATCTGTACCACGTTGACGGATCGTTACTCTATTACTGAACAGTAAATATCAAACTTTATTCGTTATACCATGTAAATGATCTTATTGCACAATTACTGCAGGGCAAAACAAACAGGCCTCGTGATTTCAGACTGTTTCACTGAAGATGTAACCAAACTAACATAGCGTACTTTGTATTAGGAGGTAGACAGACAAAATAAATCAATGAATAAATTATCCAGTCAACGTCATTGCTTTCGTGGGAAGCATGAAACACGAATCGGCTCTCGGCATTCCTTAATATTTCTGTTTCTGAGCTAGGACTAGCAAGCAGGATGATCATTCTTCATATCTTGGCTGTTGTTGTTATTATTATTATTATTATTATTATTATCTAAAAAATACAGTATCTCACAAAAGTGAGTACACCCCTCACGTTTTTGTAAATATTTGATGATATCTTTTCATGTGACAACACTGAAGAAATGACACTTTGCTACAGTGTAAAGTAGTGAGTGTACAGCTTGTGTAAC
>JANDJT010000041.1:6878295-6897660 GCA_024331685.1 Stegophilus panzeri | reverse complement strand
TAAATTTGCTGTCCCCTCAAAATAACTCAACACACAGCCATTAATGTCTAAACCGCTGGCAACAAAAGTGAGTACAAGCTGTACACTCGCTACTTTACATTGTAGCGAAGTGTCATTTCTTCAGTGTTGTCACATTAAAAGATATAATCAGATATTTACATAAATGTGAGGGGTGTACTCACTTTTGTGAGATACTGTACATAACCTGAAAGGACATTTTATGGCCTTCTGAAACACCTCACTGTCTAGTGCATCATGAAGGTGAGAGGGTTTTTACTTAAAACACCTCCCTTCCCTTCCTGTACTGGTGCCCTCGAGTGCCTTTATTACATTATCTCCCACTATACTTCCTGTCCTGCGTTGGGTATATTACCACAGATCTGCCCTTCCCTCTCTCTCTCTCTCTCTCTCTCTCTCTCTCTCTCTCTCTCTCTCTCGCTCGAACCCTTTGCGTGTCACGTCCTTAAAGCAGAAGCACAGCCGTAAGTTGTTGGGCAAAAGTAAAATCGGGTGTAATAACGTGGTGTTAATTGCGTGATTGTCTGGTTTTTCTCTGGCTGTCCGTGGTCGGCGTAGATGTTTCTCTCACACACACACACACACACACACACACACACACACACACACACACACACACATACCCCTTTTAAAGTGGAAGCATAAACAGCTTAATGTTCAGGTTAAGGAGTTGCCTTAATAGGTGTTCTTAGGTTTTGTTAAACACCCATAACAATAGTGTATTTATCATAGTAATTGCACAAGTTTAAAAAAGAAAAAAAAATGTCTGTAAAGAAAACAAGATTCTTATATTGTGGGGGAAAATGAGTCATTTTGGTTTAGCGGTCAAGTCTGACCTGTTTGAGTATGATCATTTTTATTGGACAGACGTAAGTAGGGATTATTTTTTAAAATCTATTGTTTATGCACTTTCAGCAGTGATACCATTAGTATTAAAGGTACACCAAGGAAAAGTTTTAGTCAGTTGGATTAGTATACCAACAGAATAGGATATAATCTCCCAAGCCTTTCCCTTCTTACCTATTCCCATACATTCTGCTATTATGTAGGACAGCCTCTTCGTTGAGGTTCATCGAGTACGTTTCTTTTCACAAGCTGGGAACGTTTTATTATCTCTTTATTAACACATTAATACACCTAATTCTGTTTCTATTCCAGAAGTAAACGACGTTTTTCAGGTATTCAGAATTCAAGCCTAGACTTCGGCAGATTAGGAACGATCAAAGAACGCCTGCAAGCTGACCGCATCGACTTTAACAAAACCACCGAAACACCACACGACCACTCAGTTCAATAGCAAACGCCGCTTTGTTATGCAAGGTTTTATTTTTCTTCTTCTTCTTTTTTTTTTTTTTTTTTTTTTTTTTTGAATATGCATTTAGCTTCGAGTTTAATTCATCTGATTTTTTTTCTTTTTATAACGCAGGACTATTTTGTTGCTTTCCATCGAACATTGCTGGCAGCGAGATTTTAAAACAAACAAACAAGCAAACAAAAAACACGGTACACGCATGCTGTGCGTCTATAAAAAGCTGGGTTTTTTTTTTGTTTTTTTTTTTGTTTTTTTTTATCGATGAACAAATACATTTTCGTCGTGGCGTTTCCGGTATCGCTGGGACATGACGAAGTCGAATAATCCAAAAGTCAAACACTGTAACGGTTACACACAGGAATAATCCATAATAACGCCACTAACCTTGTACCTTGTCGCTTGTACTAATGTGGAGCATTTCATCTCATGATTTAGTGGACCATTATATTTTTCATTCCGTATGTGGACCATGATGAATTATAGTTAGTTTAGATTATTTTAGGAGTGATGGGTGACCGAAGAAAATGTCTTACTGGCGTAATGTCGTGGTGTAAGAGCCCCACATTCACGTTGTATAATCAGAATACCCAAAGAGACTGCAAATGTGCATTTTGCTATGTGGAAGCCTTTTTACGTTTTAAATACATATCACTGTTGATTTGTTTACGGCTTACGGCATTATGTTGAACGCTCGTTTTGTTTTGTTTTGTGCAGACGTTTGGGTTTTATTAGTCATTCTTCAGTGCACTGTAATTTGGGGTTTACAATATTGGAGACGTGAGAATGCGGACTACGTTTATGCATATATGGGAACATTTGATTAGAGGTTCATTCCAGCTGTACATCTCATTAACTTGATAGTTTTTAGCTCATCCATATTCACACACGTGCATTACATTCCCTCTGACATGTTAGTTTTAAGGTTGTTGTTGTGTTTTTTTGTTGTTGTTTTTTTTTTTTTCCTTTATACTCAGTCATGATTGTGGCCTTCTAGTATTGTTGATGCATTTCATTATACAGTAACTTCCCTGGTATTGTACACCTCCTTTGTCTACGTGTGTGTGTGTGTGTGTGTGTGTGTGTGTGAGAGAGAGAGAGAGAGAGAGAGTGAGAGAGAGTGCTCGTGTGCATCTTTTACCTCATCTGCAGTCAACTCTTAAATTGGAGTACTTTTGTTTACGCGTGCAAAAAAAATAAAAAATTTTAAAAAAGGAGAAAAAAATTCTTCCACTAAAGAAACACAAGATGCATTGTAGCGATTTGAGTAATTACGAAACGTTCACCTGGTGTGCTGAACTATGTGTAAATTGTTTATTACACGATATAAATATTTGTAAAATTGTTTGTATTTTTCATAATGGTTTTAAAAAGGAGTGTGTTTATTTTTATGAATTCTTTCTGTTACAGAACTCTTGCTTTGTCTTTTTCGCCTGACATTGTGAGTGAATTGGTTGGTTCTCTTACCTCTCTCATGTATTTGAGCCTGTGCTGAGTTGTTTGTATGCAGTGTTTAGAAATACTGTAGGGAACGTGAGACAAAATTGATATTAGGAGCAATTGATCAATTTGTATTTATTTATTTTATCATTTTGTTAATAAATTTACCAAGAAACTTGGTCTGCTACATATTTTGAATGAACTTCCAATGCTGTTTTTAATACCTTTTTGTGTGTTTTTTGTATTATTATTATTATTATTATTATTACTTCTGTTTAGGGATAGTTTAGTATTTTATTTAAAAAAACAAAACAAAACAAAAAAAAAAACACATTTTTCCTTATCAGCAGATATTTAAATGAAATTAAAGGTAAACTGATATGGGGACAGTTAGAAGTCATCTTTTCGCCAGGCTGCATTACACCACCTAGATATTGATTATATTTCTGTAACAGCATACCATGATTGTTTTATTTCGTACATTTTAGGCTGTGTGGCAAGATTTGAGACCTCGGTTCTACAGGGTAGAATCCTAAAAGTCTCCATACATAGGGGACTACTTTAGCCAGCACTATGTCGGTTGTGTCTTCGTCAGTGGATGTTGGTGGACATCCACTTCTCGGTTGGTCCACAAACACTTCTAGTCTTTTTGAATTTGTTAATAAGTTTGGCAGCAGTGTCGTGTGCGATGTGCTCGCCATGTTTCCTGTTAAAGTCCATTCCAACCGTGCGACAGCTTCCTGATCCAGCCGTGAGAATGATTTCAGTATATTATTCTTTTGTCAAAAGCATTCTTAAAGGCCTCGTTGATGCGTGCGGGGAGTGAAAGCTAGCCCGTCTGGTCCGATCCCACAGAAGAGCTACTGTAGCACAAGTTGCTGTAAAAGTTAATACTGGCTATGTTAGAAAGGAGTCAGAACACACAGTGCATTACAGCTTGCTACGTATGGCGCTATGTAGCCGCAGACCGGTTACAGAGCACCCATGCTGACCCCTGTTCACCACCGAAAGCACCTACAATGGACACGTGAGCATCAGAACTGGACCATGGAGCAATGGAAGACGTTGGACTGGTCTGATCAATCATGGTTTCTTTTACATCATGTGAAGGCCAGGTGTGTGTGTGTGTGTGTGTGTGTGTGTGTGTTGCTTACCTAGGGAAGAGATGGCACCAGGATGCACTATGGGAAGAAGGCAAGCTGATGGAGGAAGTGTGATGTTCTGAGCAATGTTCTGCTGTGAAACCTTGGGTCCTGGCATTCATATGGATGTTACTTTGACACGTACCACCTACCTAAACATTGTTACAGACCAATTACACCACTTCATGGCAATAAAATTCCCCAATAGCAGCGGCCTCTTTCAGCAGGATAATGCGTCCTGACACACTGCAGAAATGTTCAGCAATGGTTTGAGGAACATGACAAAGAGTTCAAGGTGTTGACTCGGCCTCCGAATTCCCCAGATCTCAATCCGATCGAACGGCTGTTGGATGTTCTGGACAAACAAGTCCGATCTATGGAAGCCCCACTTCGCAACTTGCAGGACTTAGAGTCTGCTGCTAACGTCATGGCACCAGATATCACATCACACCTTCAGAGGTCCTGTCCGAGCTGGTTTGGCAGCACAAGGGGGACTTACAATATTAGGTAGGTGGTTTTAATGTTATGGCCGATCAGTGTAAACCAAGTATGAAACATTTTTGCTAAAAAGTGTTCATTTCACCTATGTATGGAGACTTTCGGGACACCCTGCTGTAGTGTGCTAAAAGAAAGAAAAAAAGGCTCTAAAGATGGCTCTCTGTTTATAATGTGTGTTTTAATTCAAACAATGAGCTATGGGACTTGTTTATATCCATGTTTTAGAAATATAGATCTTTGGGATGCGCCGGGCTGCATCCCAACATCCTCATGGTTGATTATTTTCCTGTAACAGCATGCCGTGGTTTTTATGATTTTATGATTTATTCCTTGCATTTTTGGATGTTTAGGATTTGAGACCTCAAAGATGGCTCTGTGTTCAGGGATCATGTGTTTTTAATTAAAAATAAATAAGGGGTTAGGTGTTCAGATCACAAAGAGTGATGTGATGTGAAATCCTGCACAATTGGCTGAACTATCCAAGTGCTTGGTGTACAACATGATGATAAAATTATTCTTATTATTATTATTAATATTATTAATATTATTAATCTTGCCTAAATCCACCCTGATTTACAGGCAGGTTAAGAGGTTATGGAGCAGGACATGTAGCTCTAATCAAAAACTAAAAACTCCTGGAAATGAAAACTTTTCTACACCCTCTCCTCCACATCAACGCAGCTTTCTTCCGTTTTTCCATGTCATTTCCTGTAATAAAAAAAAAAAAAAAAAAAAGAAGAGGAAAAAAAAAGATGGTGGTCAAAGCTGAAGAGAAGCAGCTGACTCGTTAGAAAAGATGTGAGGAGTTAAAAGTTTGGCTCTCGCCTAGACTAGTTTAATTAGCTGCTGCTGGTGGATGTGGGTGTCGTCGCGGCTGGTGCAGAGGACGGGAAGTGAAGAGCTATGGACGGACTGCGTCTTGTGCACAAGGTGAGTCCTGCACTAGCCACATACACGCACACATATATATAAATATATATATATAGAGAGAGAGATATATATAAACACTGTGGCCAATGAAAATGGCTTCCGAAAGCGCTAGGTAAGTCGCCAATGGCCTGCGCAGTGCAACACTCCTGATAGTTAGCTTACTATCATAAGCTAACCGAGGAGAAACTTCTCCAGCAGCCGTTGGACGGCGTCAGAGCTCGACGTCTGGCCTGAAGTGGCTTCCATAGCGCTTGTTTAGGAGCCCGTGAATATCTGGAGAATTGCCTAGTTTGAGGTTTGTTTGTTTGTGGTGCTAACGTTCGCCTCCTCTCAGCTTTTGACTAGCCTCTGTGAGTGACAGCTCCGTCGACCAATCAGAGCGCAGCTTCTCATCCGACTCTCTTCCTCTCCAACTGTCACTCACAGACAGTCAGGCGTTCAAGTCTGTGGTGTTTATTTTACCACTTGGTTTCTTTCTCACCTGAGACCACAAGACGTCTCAACAAGAGCTGTTGAATAAACAACTTGTTTTTTTAGGAGTAATAAATAAACAAAACAACAAATAAACAGCTTGGTTTATGTACCAGCTGCATAAGACACAGGCTGAGTGGGTAGAAAGGAAGCAGGTTCTGCTAGGTTCTGGACAAAATCTCAAACATTTATTGATCAAGTAATAAAGAGGCTGGAAATGAACTTATCTTCGACCATGTGGTCGATTAGCTTGACTTGTGGGGGGGCGGCGGGGTTGAGCTGGTACTCGGTCAAACCAATCTGGTATCTTTCTGGTATCTCAGCAGGTATTCAGGAGAGCTTAATGTCCCAGCTATAGAGAAAACCAACCACACATCCTAGTACTGCGTATACCGATTATGTAAGTCATATTTTTAGAAATTCCTAACATTGCTTGACATCAACTCGAGATCCCTGCCTCCAAAATCTGCCCAGGGTTCACGTTATGAATGGGTGATAAAGTTATTTTTATTTCTTCTCGCTTGCTCGCTTGTGGTGTTTTGTATTGTTATTATCAAATAGCAACAAACGATTTGAATGTGCAAAGGCGTATTGAGACTGACCGGTCTGTCTTATCGTCATACTCGAAGGAATAGTTCACACATAGTGTGTGAAACGTTGGAGCCTTATTTGGCAAAGTGTACAGACAGGCAAAGTGTACAGACAGGCAAAGTGTACAGACAGGCGGTAAGAGAACTGGACTAAAGGCAAAGTGTACAGACAAGCGGTAAGAGAACTGGACTAAAAGATTAAAGCGCTGCCGCATTGCTCTGATTAGACTGAGAATAATTAACATTGGTGCCAGCAGGCAGTCAGATGGCAGTGGGGTTAATGTAGGAAACCGCTAGCCAAGGTGAAATATTAGACTTCCATCTGTCCGTTTTCTATACCGCTTATCCTTGCATTGGGAACCTGGAGCCTATCCCAGGGAGCATGGGGCACAAGGCAGGGTACACCCTGGATGGGGTGCCAATACATGCATCGCAGGGCACAATCACATACACATCATACACTATAGATACTTTTGGACATGCCAATCAGCCTACCATGCATGTCTTTGGACTGGGAGAGGAAACCAGAGTACCCAGAAGAAACCCCTCACATAAGCAGGCACGGTGGCTTAGTGGTTAGCACATTTGTATCGTACCCCCAGGGTTGGGGGTTCAAATCCCACCTCCACCCTGTGTGTTGAGTTTGCATGTTCTTCCCGTGCTTTGGAGGTTTCCTCCGGATACTCCAGTTTCCTCCCCCAGTCCAAAGACATCTGCTGTAGGCTGATTGGATGAATATCGCATATTGAATAGAAGTATTAATAAACAAGAAGTTTAATTGATTTCTCCTTTAACGTAACCCTCTTGTCAAGTCAAAGCACTCCAGCTCTCTGACTGGACAGTTTTCATTCCCTAGAGACAGCAAAACCTTTATATTATTTGTCCTTAACAGACCATGTGCCTACTATTTAGAAGAATGTCCTGAACAGTCGTTTGCTTCTATGCCAGCTCTATAAATATTTGCTTTACAGAATATTTTGGGCAGTGACATTTGGCGTACAGTTCTGCAGGCCTGTTATCTTGGGACAACATTTTTGGGTTGTTTTTTTTGTTTTGTTTTGTTTTGTTTTTTTCGAGATCTCAAATTGAATACATCATGTCAGGGAAAATGACATGATTTCGACATGTGTTCTCAGGGAGTTTTCCTTTATTACTGTCTCCACTGGCTTTCTCGTAAAGGATATAAATCCACATACGGGTTTCTGTAGCCATGTTACAACATATAATGTTAAAAGCAGCATGTAAACAGAGTTGAATTGAATACTGGCATAACTCGAGATCGAGACAAGTCAAATGCAATGAACTTATGCGAGAGTATGATCAATAAAATCTACAGCTTGGTACACATTACCAGGTATTGAAATGTGCGATCTGTTGTGAAACTGATGGAGAGGTTAACAAAATAACAGACGGTAGCAAGAAATGCTTTTGACGTGCCTTTATCCTTAATTAATAAATGAAGTCAGGACACTATGTTCACTTTGTTTTTTTTGTTTTTGTTCTCTTCACAGTTGTAAGATGTTTGCATGAAAATAGGCCAGGGGTTTGGCCGTCCATCCTGCATTGACCATGGCGGACTCCGTCGCCTTTTATACTGAGCCATGTATGGAAACTGAGCCAGAATGCAGCACAGGGTAAATATCCTAATACACGTTATTTTTCTTCTTTTTTTTTATTGGAAAGCCAACATAGCTTTGTTTCATTATTGTTTTTGAAAAAAGCTTACAGTACTGCTTGCTACCTGCTGAACGCTGTAACTTGAAATAAAACACTTCATAAGTGTAGAGAACTGTCTGCCCTTCCCAGTCTTCCCTATAAACATTAAAGTGAATTATAGCTTTGTACCTGCTACGGTTCTTCACTGATTTATCGAGTACCACTGTGAGATTTCAGCACTCTAGATGTTCTCTACTATGCTAACGGACATGACTACAAACTACCGGAGCTGGTAAAACAGTGCACTGTGTAGTGAATAGGGTGCAGTTTGGACATACTGTTAGTTTGCATGAACTTAATTAATAATGATTGATCTAGAGCAATCCGGAGCTTTAACGTTTAAAAGGCTGTTTCTCTGCAATCCAATAACGAATAGTAGCGCATTCAATACGGCAATCTGTAAACCAGGGGTGTCCGATCTTACCCGGAAAGGTCCGGTGTGGACGCAGGTTTTCATTCCAACCAAGAAGTCACACCTGAGTCTATTGAAAGCCAAGAACAACTGATTAAACAGGTGGAATCAGGTGTGGCTCCTGCATGGTTGGAATGAAAACCTGTACCCACACCCGCCCTTTGGGGGATAAGATTGGACACCCCTGCTGTAAACAGTAACGAAACAGAGGAGTTTCCTTGCCAAACAGCTGGTTTGTGTGTCTGATTTAAATAACGATGTTAATAATTGAATGCACTGAGATCTGTATGTGAAATTTTTCATTGCAGTGCCATCAGTGATGGTGCTTCTGAGGAGCCCAACGAGAAGAAAGCCAACCATGAGCGCTGTGTGAACGTGGGACGACGACATGTTGACTGCTGGTGTAGGTATTCATTTGTTACAAATTTTAAACCTGACTTTTAAACTTGATGCAGTGACAGGCTAGTGTGATGGGAGATGTTTATGCAGTGTCATAAAAACAAGGCTAATGTGTGTTCTTGCTTTATTGTTTATGTAGTCTGTGAAGAATGTAAGGAGTATTTCCTAGAGGAATGTCTAGTCCATGGCCCGCCTGTGTTTGTGCCTGATACGCCTACCACGCTTGGAGTGCCTGATCGTGCAGCTCTCACTGTGCCTTCGGGGATTCAGATTGTTAGGGAAGGCCTGGACGTGGACGTGTGCTGCACGGATGAGAATATCCCGAAAGGAGCTCTGTTTGGCCCCTACCAAGGCCAGCTCGTAGGAGCCCAGGACAAACCGTCAGGAACGCACTCTTGGATTGTACGTGTTTTTAAATATTACTTCAGAATCAGACTTTTTAACCTAAATCTTAATCCTGGTTCCTGTTCACCTGGTAAATTCTGGTCGGCTTCTTTTAGATTGTCGATGAGGACAACACTTACAAAACTATCGATGGCTGTGACGTAACTAAAGCAAACTGGATGAGGTAAACATCAACGGTCCTCTCTGACCGCTTGTGATGAATTTATGCACAAGTGTCCTCACTTGCTAAGAGCTAACTCCAGTATCCCCCCTCCCCCTCCCCCCCATTCATTTTTTTCCCGTGTTTTTATTTTTTATCAGATACATCCGGAAGTCTTCAGAGGAGGGTGAGAGAAACTTGAGTGCGTTCCAGCACGGTGAACATATTTACTTCCGAGTGTGTCGCAGAATGGCGGTCGGGGAGAGGCTTCGTGTGTGGTACAGCAATGAGTACGCAAAACGTCTACAGAGTATGTGCGAGGACAGTCCCAACCGCAAGACGGACACAGGTGAGCTGTCTCCTGCTGTCCCTGATGAAACTGTTTCTTGTCGTTTAATTCTTATCGAGTGGAGTAAGATCGATTGGGTGTGTGCTACTGACTGGACGTTTGGATGCGTTCTTGAAACAGACCTCCAACGAGTGAATATTTGAAAATCCTAGTAGTTAGTTCGTATATGCCCAGAGACATACTTTCTCTATATAACGCAAATTTAAAGAGCAACACCAACAAGCTATGGGTCAAAATAAAGGAAATACCAACATAAACACATTACATTGCTAGTATTTGGTAGACGCCCTTATCCAGAGCGACCTACATTTATCTCATTCATACATCTGAGCAATTGAAGGTTAAGGGCCTTGCTCAAGGGCCCAACAATGGTAGCTTGGTGGTGCTGGGGTTTGAACTCACGACTTTCTGAGCAGTAGACCAACGTCTTAACTACTGAGCCACCACTGCCCCATGGCTTGGAAAGGTTTTGGTTGACCAGGAGCCACCAGAAAAGCTTTTCTAGGTTCTAGAAGTCTCAGGAAATGAGAGATATGCACCATTCTTCCAAAAGATATTCCTTTAATTGGTTTTTTGATGATGGTGGTGGTGAAGAGGTTAGGTTGAGATCTGGTTCCTGTGTAGTCCTTAGTATACATATGATGTACATATTCATCAAACCATCTTTCATCTCATTTCAAACTGAAGTGCTGATAGAGATGTGTCTCCACTTTTCATTCTTCCTTACATTCTCCTTGGATGCGATGCCAGCACACACATTCACACCCAGGGGCGGTTTAGTCACCAGTGCACTTACTGGCATGTTTTTGGGTGGTTGGGAAGAAAAGAGAGAACCTGGAGGACACAGGAAAGCGACACAGACCGGGGAGAACGTGCGAAACTCCACACAGACAGTAACCCGAGCTCAGGGTTGAGCTGTGAGGCAGCGCTGCTACCTGCTGTGTACCCCTGTGCTACCTGTGTAATATGAAGTAGTAATTAAATAGTTTAGCAATAATTCCTTCAATACATTTGAAGTAAGTGTATCCACATTAAGTCATCCCCTTTACACTACATGCACTACCATTTAGGATTTCTTAATGATGATAAGGTTTGATGTACACTTTCTTAGTTATTAAATTAAGCCTGTTACGCTGTTTACTTTAAACAGATGAGTACTTGACTACAGATTTATTTGAAACTGCTCAGTTAATTTATATACGTTTCATAAAGTTTTATCAAGTAGTTAATGACGTGTCCTTTCATTTTCTTAATATACACATATTATAAAATTTTAACGCATTGTTACATATTTCAGTTGATTAGAAACAAAGTCTCTCTCTCGCTCTCTGTCTGTCTGTCTCTCTCTCTCTCTCTCTCTCTCTCTCTCTCTCTGTGTGGCTCTCTCTCTCTCTCTGTGTGGCTCTCTCGCTCTTTCTCTCCGTCTCTCTCGGTCTCTCTCTCTCTGTGTGTCTCTATCTCTCTCTCTCGCTCTCTGTGTGTGTCTCTCTCTCTCTCTCTCTCTCTCGGTCTCTCTCTCTCTCTCTCTCTCTCTCTCTCTCTCTGTGTCTCTCTCTCTCTCTCTCTCTCGGTCTCTCTCTCTGTGTCTCTCTCTCTCTCTCTCTCTCTCTCTCTGTGTGGCTCTCTCGCTCTTTCTCTCCGTCTCTCTCGGTCTCTCTCTCTGTGTGTCTCTATCTCTCTCGCTCTCTGTGTGTGTCTCGCTCTCGCTCTCGCTCTCGCTCTCTCTCTCTCTCTCTCTGTCTCTCTCTCTGTGTTGCATTCATATGAGCAGTAGTTATTTGAATTTTAAGACTAAGGTGAACCCACAGGTTCTTTTGAGAGATCCGCCAATGAACGCTCATCGTTTTTGTCTCCACTCGGACACGACCAAGATAAAAAGTTAATAACCTTTCAGTTCTGTTTGTCTGTTACGTTGATCAGTAATTTCCCTGGTGTTGCTCTTTAAGCTTCTTAAATGATCCTGTGTAATTGAATATTAAATATTCTAAATATACATTAAGATATATAGAATCTTCATGCATATTTTATAACATTTATTAAAGGGACAAACCGTAAATACTCTGTCAAAATATATTCCTATTTTAGATTTCTTAGTAAAAATCCACCATCTGATCGAACATATAAATATAGTTGACCATCAGTTTCTAATGTGAGCTTTAACAACTTTTGTCAACAATAAAAAACACACAGAGGAAATGTTCCTGGCCGTTTATCTGCAGTGATTAACAGGTAAGTAAAGTGTGTTGTTTTTTGTTTTTTTTTGTTCATGCCTATTGTCTGATGTGTTTTGTTTAGTTTTTTTTTAATTAATAAGTTTCATGTTACCCTTACCTATACTGAGCTTTGTGGGGTTTGTTTTTTGTTCAGGGATAAATTCAGAAGACGTCACCCAACACCAAGAAGAAGCTAAAGGCCCAGTTCTACGCTCGACTATACATGGAAGGAGAACCCTCATAAAGCACGGGAGCGACGAGGCAGATAGCCAGCCTCAAGTGAAGAAGAAAAAAATCGATCTCATATTCAAAGATGTCGTAGAAGCATCGCTGGAAGCAAGCCAATGTCAAAACAATCCACTAAACAGCACTCTATCATTACCAAGACCAAGAGCACAGGTCAGCAGTGTCTTCAGCCAATCCAGTACATTTTCACCAAATGTAGTGGAGACAATCCTGGGCCAGACTGAGAGAAAAGTGCCTCTTGTGGCCTGTGGACTTGTGCCTGTAAAACAGCTAGAGAGCAGTCTTGAAAGATATGTCAAAGTAGAAGATGCACAGGAGGAGCCCAAGATGATTAGTGAAGGCCCATCGACATCTTTTTGCCCGAACTGTGTTAGACTGAAGAGACGTATACGTGAACTGGAAGCAGAGCTTCTTCATTTTAAACAACAAGAACAGACCGAGACATTGTGCTTGCCCCCATCCGAATCCCTGCCGAGCGATGACCTGAGAGGTAGGTTTACACACGGACGACAACTCGGCCGTGGAATTGTCATGCTGTATTGGATTACTGCTGATAATTTACTTATACGAGATGTCCGTATGCTGATCCTGTTCTTGTTCTTGTCTATTCTATACCACTGTAAACCTTTAATAGACGTATTAAATATTTGGCGAAAAAAACCAAAACCATTGTCTGCTCGTTTGCTGTCTGATTATCTATGTCTGATTAATGACATGCCATGGTGTGCTTTTGAAATTGGAAGATTATTGATGTTGAATTAGTTTAAACAATCCCAAATTAGACTGCAGTGCAAGTTTCTGCCGTAGGACATCATGCGAGTGTTCTAGGGAGTTGGAAATAACATCCGTTTCGGAGAGATTTGTCTTAAAGGGGTATAGCATTCAAATAGGATCTGCAAAATGTGCGTGAAATCATATTTCCGAATTCTGTTCTCTTGCAGTGGTGGAGGCTATGACACCCACTCCAGCCGGGATGGAGGAAGATGACCAGGATGTCGACTCTGCAGATGAATCCATAACCGCTGACATGATCGTAGCCGCCGACGACTCGTCGAAGCTGTCCGTCAGCCCGGGTCGGCGAATCCGCCGCTTTAAACAAGAGTGGCTCAAGAAGTTTTGGTTCTTGCGTTATTCTCCGACGTTGAACGAGATGTGGTGCCACGTGTGCCGACAGTACACCGTACAGTCGTCGAGGACTTCCGCTTTCATTATCGGGTCCAAGCAGTTCAAGATCCACACCATCAAACTTCATAGCCAGAGCAATCTCCACAAGAAATGTCTGCAGTTGTACAAGCTACGCATGCATCCTGAGAAGACGGAAGAGATGTGTCGGAACATGATCACGCTGTTCAATGCCGCTTACCATCTCGCGGTCGAAGGACGGCCATATTCCGACATCCGGCCCTTAGCAGAGCTGTTAAAAAAGTGTGAACTTAAGGTAGTCGATCAGTACATGAATGAGAGTGACTGCCAGATCCTTATTCACCACATTTCCCGAGCGTTTAAAGAGGACTTGGTGGAGAAGATCCGTCTCTCCCCTTTCCTTGGTGTAATCATGGATGGCCAAAATGATGATTTGCTAGCCGACACTGTTGCGGTTTATGTGCAGTTCATCACCACAGAGGGTCCACCTGCTACTGAGTTTGTCTCCTTACAGAGACTGAGTGGTAGCAGTGTAGATGGATACCTTCAAGCTGTTGACCGTGCCTTTGGTGACCTAGGTCTACGGCTACAGGACATGCTCATGGTTGGCTTGGGAATAGATGGTTCCAACATCTCTTCTAGTCTTCGGGCAAACCTCTACGTAGCCATACGGAAGACTTTTCCGTTCGTATTGTGCCTGCCAGTAATGATTCATCGTCCCCATCTAGAGATACTGGATTCCATCTGTGGGAAGGAGCTTTCATGTTTAGATGACTTGGAGAACAACTTGAAGCATTTGTTGAGCTTCTATCGATACTCCCCTCGTATGATGACTGAACTGAGGTCAACTGCGCCTACTCTGTCTGAGGAGACGGAGTTTCTCGGGGATATACGAGCAGTTCGGTGGATCATAGGTGAGCCTAATGTCCTAAACGCTCTCATCAAGGACTATCTCGAAGTGGTGAGCCATCTTAAAGGCATCAGCGGTCAGACCCAGAGGGCAGATGCAGCCGCCATTGCTCTTTCTCTTCTGCAGTTCCTGATGGATTACCAGTCTGTGAAGCTTATCTATTTCCTTTTGGATATCATTGCTATTCTGTCACGCCTTGCCTTCAACTTTCAGGGAGATTATCTACTGGTTTCTCAAGTAGATGCCAAGATTGTGGAAGCCATTCATGAGATTGGTCAGCTAGTCGATTCTCCAGGAGAGTACCTGCAAGAGTTTGAGGACAATTTTCGCGAGAGTTTCAACGGCGTGGACCTCAAGAACCTGCGGGTGGCCGAATCGAAGTTCCAGTCTATCCGGGAAAAAATCTGCCTGAAGACCCAAGGGATTCTGGCCCAGCGCATCGATAAGCATAGCCATTCTGTTGTACAGGCTTGCAAGGTGCTCGACCTGACCTCATGGCCACGCAATAGGGATGACCTCCAAAGCTATGGAGAGGAAGAGATCCTCGTCATCTTTGACCACGTGGAGACGATTCCCTCATCGGGTCGTGAGCTGTCACACGACCGAGTGGATTTGCGTGGAAGCCTGATAAGAGAATGGAGGGATCTCAAAGCCGACTACTTTAGCATGAATTGCTTTAAGGAAGTGATGAGTCATGTCTGCAAATATAAGCAGCGCTTTCCTTTGCTCAACCAAATCCTGCAGTTGTTGAGGGTCTTGCCAACATCGACTCTCTGCTGCGACAAAGGACGAGAGGCTTTGCACAAAGTAAGAAGGAACAACCACTCCAGACTGACTCTGGAACAGATGAACGACCTGCTCACGTTGGCTGTTAACGGGCCACCTATTGCCAACTTCGATGGCAAGAGGCCGCTAGACAGCTGGTTTGAGGAGAAGTCAGGGAATAGTTACACACTTTCTGCAGAAGTGTTGAGCAGACTATCCCACACTGAACAAAAACCTGTGCTGCACTCCATGGACGTGAATTCAGAGTTTTATCCTGGTATTTGACTACAACCTGCGTATCAGCCAATAATATTCCAAAAAGCCATCTCAGTGGGCGTGAACTGACCGGGTGCTGTTATGTGATTGGCCAATATGAATGACATTGGCTCTGCTGCTACAATGGCCTGGTCAGCAATCCTTTATTCATACAATTCATTTATTTAAAAATAAAAAATAGTATGAATGCCTTTGCAGGGCTTTGGCACTTAAACCTATTCTGGAATGTGTAATTATTTTATGTGATTTATTTTGTTTTGATGCTCCAAAGACAAAGAAAGCACTTATTTCTTAGGTTGAATGAAACGAATAGTCGATATCTATAAAAATGGATATTCCATTTTGTGGATTTTTCTTTTTCTTTTTTTTCACTTCAGCGTGTCCAATATTTGCTTGAATATGCACAGTTATGCCTGAGTGGCTGGTTTTTCTACTATAAATTATATGGTTTCACTTTCTTCATCATATTAGAATTATGTAAGCTTTTAATTATGCCATGTTTAAACACCGTTAATCATCCATTTAAGTAGAAAGGTTTTGGGTTTTTTTTTTTTACGACCTTTCTTGCTACTAAGCTTTCTCTTTGATTGTTCAATTCAAGCTAATAGCATTATTTTGATTAAAAGTAATTTTCTTGATTTTTTTTTTTATTAATTTTTTTTTTTTAAGTTTTTTTGCTTCAGAGGACCCTTATATAGACTTACGGGCCATAATGCATTACGAAATTGTAGCCCTGCATGACGCAGTTTATTGGCAATCGTTAAGCGGTTTGGAATGCAATATGCAAGATGCTCATGCCTTATACTCATGTTTTAATCCGAATTTGACTGTTCCTGTCATGTTCTCGTTCTTCTTCTGTTTTAGACTATATACCTTCTGTCAGTGAGCTATCATCTGGGACATTTCAACATCCAAACAAACAGATGTCTTGCAGATTTTTAATAGTGTAAGAATAAAGATTCTGAAGAGATGATATTGTGCTCGAGTACCTCGAGCTGTATCATTTCACAACGCGAAATCAATTTTTTTTTTTTTTTTTTTTTTTTTTTTTTTTTTTTTTGGATTTACCACTAAATATTATTGTAAACATGCGCAATGTATTATCATGCATTTATTCTCAGTTTCTAAGTACTGAAGAGTTAGGACACTTTTATGCTGTAGTAAGGAATATTATGGATTTAGATCTTTAAAATACCTAAACATGATAATGAATTTTTGGGGGGGGTTTTCTTTGTTTTTTTTTAATTATTTTTTTTTATAATTACCGATCGCAGGTGATTTATTTAGCGTTTATATAGACAAAAAGAAACGAACAGAATTTGTAATGCTGCTTTAAAAGGAAAAAAAAAAAAAGTCCGTTATTGCCAAAAGTTTCTACTGAAATAACGAGTATGTGCGTCGAATATTAACATTTTTGCAATCACTTTTAATTCTGTTCTCTGATATATCGCATTTTAAAGGGCACATAAACAGAGAATATGGCCTTATGCAGTATATTTTGTTGAAATTTGTCTCGTGACAAATTTGATACAGTAATATTGCATGCTATCTGCACAGCAAAGTGTTTGTTTTTTGTTGTTTTGTTGTTGTTGTTGTTGTTGTTTTTTTTTTTTAAACAAGAAAGAGTCTTTATGCAAGTATTGATAAGTTTCAGTTGTTATTTTGTAATATTGGCATTTTACCTATAAAACCTGGCATGCGTTATTATTCATAGCTTCAGAAAGATTTTCCACACAATTTGATGATCATTTACGCAGCTCACATACCGTGTGCAATAAGCTTTACCGGAAAAAATTATTTGCATCATTTAATATTTTCAATACGTTTTATGATAAACCTTTATACTTCCAACAATGTATATTAGATACATACCTTTCTTTTTTTTTTGTTAATAATAAACATTTTAATGCCATATCATTCCTTGATTTTAGTTCTAGTTAAGGTCCAATTTAATGGTGTAATGGTTTTCTACAGAATAATACTGCAGTGTATGTTTTTTGTTTTGTTTTGTTGTTTGTTCATGAATGTACAGACTGTTACCTCAGATGTGCAGTGAAATGGATAATTGTGGTACCTAGCTGTATTATTCAACCAAATGTAATGTTGTGGTGGTTTATTTTTTTTATTATTATTATTATTAGTAGTAGTAGTAGTAGTAGTAGTAGTAGTAGTAGTATTTGTTCAGTGTGGGTTTCTTTCTTCATGGTGGTCTTGAACAGCCATCACTGCACACGTCTTCCTTGTTTGGAGATTGATTGATTGGGATTTTTCGATGGGGATTTACCTTTCTTTATTCTGTTTTTGGCACGAAGACACACATTTGCTTTAACCTTAATTACCAGAATGTTATTCTATTTCTCCCGTTCTTTAAAGATCATAAAAGAAGCCGAGAAAACATCCATATTATTTATTCACGACGTTTTGTATTGATACCTTACCCTATGCTGTTGGTGTTTTGTCTGGATCAGCAAAAAGGAACAATTTTAGGTTCATATACAGATGTTTCAGTGTGAATGATGCATTTTGGTGTTTTGTTCTTTGTTTTGTTTTGTTTTTTTCTTTTCTTTTTTTCTTATGAAGTCAACCAATTTGTGTCATCAAATATAAGCATTTACACAGCTCTATACATCACCGACTTGGGATTTTGCATGAATACATTGTAACACTGGAAATACATAACTATAAAGTATATGTGAACTTAAGGAGTGAACTCAAGTTGCATATATGTATGTGTGAGATTATATATATATATATATATATATATATATATATATATATATGTGTATATAATCCACTCAGAATGCAAGCTTAATATATAATTCCACATATAACAGTTTAATAAAGTTGTTTTGTATTTTAGACGTATTCTTTTGCCGTGTTTGACTTGCTTGCTTTGAAAGAGACACCGATGAAATGCTCTTTGTTCATCTGTTCCCAGCTCTCAGGCTGCAGACTGATCCCTGGCACTGAGACAAATAACATGTCATCGTTATCCATATCAGCCGTGTAGATCAGCACGCATGGGATTTCATATTTGTGCATGTGATGTAAGGGAGTGAAGGAAAAGGTAGATTTCCTGAATAGTGTGTTTGAACTGTGCTGAACAAATAGTGTTGAAGCCTCTTGTTGTTGTTGTTGTTGTTGTTGTTGTTGTTGTTGTTTTTGGGGGGTTTTTTTGTAGAATTTATTTTATTTTTTTTTCAGTTTTTAGGAAACACTAAAAACATGCTTCAGGAGCTGGAGAGAATTGAGGAAGGCAATAATACAAGAGAAATGTTTCTGGCTCGTTTAACATAAACTTCTGTAGCTCTCTAGACTGTTTGCCGTTCGTAACCTTTACTGATTTTCTACATAAAATGTCAAATAAATAAATAAATAACAAAAATTTTCCTGCAAATTTTAGTTTTCAACATTACATATTTTAGACCTAAATATTGGAAGATTAAATGTTTTATTTTTTATGTCAGGCGTACTGTTTTAGCCTTTCTTTACTCACGGACTATCCATTTACTTTTAGTAGTAGAAGGAATATTTACACAGAATCAAAAATCATATCTCATGCAATTTTAAGCAAAAAAACCAGACAATATTAAAGTAATTTATGCATGAAAGGGGTTGATCTTAATAACTCAAAGTAGGTCTGTATACGATATGTCAACTTGGACCTACCTAATGTCTGCATGAAATAATCAAAATATTATTGTACATGTTTAATTAGTAATCGTGATACATCAGTCCATCCAGGATTTCGCTGAGTTTTTCTTTTCTTTTCTTTTTTGTGATTGTTGTGGCTAAAAATGCTTGTTTTGATGCCTTCAAAAATAATGAAATGAAACGTTTCTACATTTAAAAAATAATAATAAACTACAAAGAGCAGCACACAGTAATAACCTAAACAAAGTCAATATTTAACGTGACAACCCTTTTTAAAATAAATAAATAAATAAAAATGGGGGGGGGGGGGGGGGGGGGTTTGGGTCTTTTTTTGGGGAAA
>JANDJT010000041.1:6867682-6878195 GCA_024331685.1 Stegophilus panzeri | reverse complement strand
CGGAAAACTACTTGACAAAATCGCAATTGCAGTAATTTTGAAAAATTGCGAGCTCCTCCAAATATTGCGGAGGTTGCTTGATTTTGCGTTCATTTCTGCAAAATCGCAAAAATCCTGGAGGGACTGATATATGAATAGTAAGATTATGATCACCGCAAAAAAAAAAAAAAAAAAAAAAAAAAAAAATCTCTGGGGTCCATGGAAATTGTTTTAAGGTTACGTTTCTGAACCCCTATATGAGTTCTGAGGAGCGTTAATGGCATAAAGAAACTTTTCAGTTTTGATACTGTGTTCACGTTGCAAGCACTGTAATTAACACTGTGGACTTTATCGAAGATGGGGCAGCTCAATGGAAAAAATAAAACACCTCAGTTTAACAGTCAGAATGAGAGCCGTGTATAGTCATACAACAGTTATAAGGCAGCCAAACAGTCCAGTTGAGGGGGGGGGGGAAACATTTGAATGTCTGTGGCAGAAAGTCTATGGAAAGTCTGACACAGTGCCCTTATTATCTTCCCAGCTGCAGCACAAGATAACTGAATGCTTTTTTTATTCCCCATACTAGCCGCTGTCGTTTACTTATATAACATGTTGTTTCGAAAGATGCCAGTTATTTTTCAGTACTCAAATGTCAGCTCCAAGAAGCTATAAATTCCTGACTGTAATCCCGTTTAAATCTGCCTGATACCATTGTGTAGTGCCCACACTGAGACCTGTAAGGAATGAAACAATCTGCCTGTGTCTTGTTTCACTGGAAAGTAAACCAGAGTTGAATTTATAGAGCTCGTCATCCAGCAGGACTTGAATGAATATTGCTTTTTTTTTTTTCCCCCCAACAACTCGATTTTTCTCACTTTTAATGCGTTTAGCATGCCGATATCAAACGCAGGCCAGATTTTAAACCACAAATCGGTGTTGAAATTTGGTCAGTGGATACATGACTGTACTTAAACAGCACTCGTCTAACCTTGCTCGTTTAAAAAAATAATAATAATAAAAATATTTGTTAAAAATAAAAATAGTAATGTGGACGTGAGGGCGAGTTGAAGTTAGTCCACTGTGGGATTTCCTACAGTACACTGGTGCTCGCGGAACAGAAATCGACTTTTCAATCAGTAAACAAATGAATTCTTTTTATTATCGCCGCAAGTCTGTTATAAGATTAGTCTGGACGCTGTTGGGTTTCTGTGTGTAGAGTATCGTGACTCTGGGTTTAGCTGCTGACGAGAAAGGTGATGGGTAAAGGGAGGGGTTTGAGCCCCCATACTGGGCAAAGAATTCAAACAATAGCATTGGTACAGCAATAAAACGGACAGCACAGCTAAAGCTTTTTTGATCGTAGAACACTGTATACAACTGCTACAATCAAATAACATTTAAACATAGTAAGCTAGGTAAAAAAAAAATTTTAAACAAAGAAATACTTATGGAAAAACTGCAAATTCTTAAAGCCCTGAGTGTCTATTTTCATATAAGCCATTAACCACCACTACTGTGGAGTGTGATGTCACAAGTAAATTCAGTGCTGAACACATGCAGGCGGATATAAAATGTTTTGGCCCCCTGGTAAAAAAGAGATGACGTGAAGTGCTATCCTGTTGTATAGTCTCACGTTCAGCACAATGTGAGTGTGTTAATTAACACACAATCAACAGTGTAGATCTTACTTTAATAGTGTGTTGATGCAATCCTTGGGATTTTGCTGTATAATGTACTGTAGTCTATAGCCAGTTACCCTTTCTTTTTTTGTTGGTTATCTTAAATGAGTACAAATAATTGTCTTACAAAAAATTAGTTGATAGATGGATAGTATAACTATCTATCTATCTACTGTGCAAAAGTCGTAGGCACATGCAAGGAAATGCTGTAAACAAAGATGCCTTCAAAAATAATTAAATAAAAAATTTCTACATTAAAAAAAATACTACAAAGAGCAGCAGAAAGTAATAAACTAAACTATTCAGTATTTAAAGCGACCACCCTTTGCTTTAAAAAAAAAAGAAAAGAAAAAAAAAAAAAGAAAGAAATCATTAGCAGTGTCAGGCTCATTTATCATCTGTGCAGGAAATTAGCTGGTAAGTTTTTCTTCTTTAGACTTTGACTGTCACTCGCTTCTTTGTCTCTGCGTGCGAAGCCCAGCAGCTGTCCGAAAAGATGTCCGTTACTTAATGTGTTGCTTTCTTTACTGACACACAAATATTTTTCTGTAACATTCGATTCTGGAAGTGCAAAAGTAATGTTTGGAAATTGAACTTTTTTTTTTTTTTTTTTTTTTTGGGTACTGACTCAATAATGCAGAAGTCATTAAGTAAATATTTAATTTAATTTATTATTATTATTTTTTAATAGGGTGCCTAAGATTTTTTCACAGTATTGTAACTAAAAGCAAATTATTATTATTATTATTATTATTATTATTATTATTATTATTATTATTATTATTGGGCCAACATTTAGCCATCAGTAAGCTATTATTTGCCATGAGTGGTGTGGCCTGGGTCAACCCAGTGTGTCTATAACAGCAATCAATGACATCATTCATGCGGGGCAGCAGGGGTGAAACTGGGCGAGAGCAGAGGAGAGATGGCATGAGAAATCTTTGTCCTGAATGGGCTGTGTGTGCAGTGGACTTTTCACTCCTCTCGCCTCCAAACATCAGCGGACACTGTAAACACTGGTACGTATCCTACTAATATCTAAAATAAACAATTTTATTGCTTTTTTAAAAAAAAGTGTTGATCAGTCTAATGATGCATTTACGTTTGGGGTTTTTTTTTTCTGTTTCTGGTCAGAGTTAAAGCGAGATGAAATACTCATTTGGACTTTTCGTGTTAATCTCTTCATTGACCGTCAGCGTCTGTAAGTTTACTGACACTTTGGTTAGTCACTGGTTTCCTGGTGTGTTATGTATGACCCTGGATCTGTGTGTGTGTGTGTGTGTGTGTGTGTGTGTGTGTGTTTTCTCTTGGAAACAGGCAATAAGCATTACGGAATGCATTATTCCTCTTATAGCGCGTCTCTGCGTTGCTATAAGTGCTCGGATTACTACGGTGGCTGGTGTACAAATGTCCAGGACTGCACTTATGAAGACTCATGTTTGTCTCTCTTTGATAAAGGTGCGGGTCAGAAGTGCGAATGGCTATTAACTTACAGCACACACACTAACTTACTAAAATGCTGCGACACAATACAAAAGACCTTGACCTAGAGCAGGGGTTCCTAAACTTTTTGGACAAACGACCATAAGGTCATCCCAAGGCTTCACCTTCCAGTGTTTGAGCATTCCTGTAACGTTTGAACGTCTTATTACGTTAGTAATATACATATGTGTAAAGTGCTTGACTAAAAACCAAAGGAATATTCCTTGAACTGACTGACCAGTCCAGTGTGAAGTGAATTATTTTTTTTTCTTCTGTAATTTAATTCAAAAAGTAGAAATTTCATATATTCTAGATTCCTTACAAATAAAGTGAAATATTTCAAGCCTTTTTGGTGTGTGTTTTTTTTTTTTTGTTTTTTTTTTTAATCTTGATGATTACGGCTCATGGAAATCAAAAATCCATGTGACAAAGGAACATCTGTGAAACCTAACTTGCATTAAAATGTTAGTCTCATAATGTTTCTGACCTGCAAGAAAGTTCTGATGTTAGGCTATATTTAACCAAGTAGCTGGTTCAGAAACATTAGTTAAACACTCTAACTCCAACAACTGTTTTTGTGACAGGAGGGAAAACAATCCGGCAGTGCATCAGGTACACGGACTGTGACAACTCCCGGCTGAATCAGATGTTTCCAGCGATGTCTGGATTTACGTACCGCTGCTGTAACTCTAACTTATGTAACAGCGGGCACAGGGACACGGCCATCCTCAGCCTGTTCATCTCTCTGCTCAGCGTGTGGTGGAGCTGCTGCTAACCTTCTCACTGTATCACAGAAAGTTCTACTCTTCTTACATACAGTAATGGTAATAGAATGTGCATCGTAATTGTAACTTGGTCTTTAAATTAACAACCATCTTAATGTGTTTTAATACAGATACACCCGTCTTCAGAATGCTAACGATTGGTTCTGTCATGTTTTTAATTGAATTTGCTTGTGATGGAAATAAAAATGAAAAGCTCTTCCTGAAATTGAGGCCTGAATATCTTGTCTAAACATATTTGTCTGATGAGTTATGAGTATTTTTGCATTTCAACCTGGTTAATTGGGCAGGTGACTTCTGTTTGCTCTTGGTGTGTGTAATTTTGACAGACCTGTGTCTATTTATCTTCTAATCTTACTTAGCTAGTGCTGGCTAGTGGCTAACAGATATTGTCGGTGTCCTAGGCATAACTTTCACTAGGGACACGTCCCCACCACTTTTTGAAAAAATGCATATAATGGGTCTGACAGAACTTGATCTGAGCTTTATTAAATTCAATTCAGTTTTATTTGTATAGTGTATTTTTACAATAGACATAGTCACAAAGAAGCTTTTACAGAAGACTTTAGACATGCAGCATTTAATATGCGTAAGACAAAGCGTATTTGCAGAGAATCATTTTCATCAAGTTTCAGTGTGAGATACAGTTGTGTGTCATCAGCATAAAAAATGATAGATAATGTTATGAAAGATATATCTTATGAAAGATAGACCCAAGGGAGGCATGTACAAAGAAAACAGGATAGGGCCCAGGATGGTGCCCTGAGGTACACCACCGGTGTTTCCTGCAGAGGAAGAAGAGAACCACAAATCTTCACAGAACATGTCCTCTCTTTCAAGTACGAGGTAAACCAGTTTAGAGCAGCACCCTGGATGCCAACACCACATTTAACCTGATCCAGATTGCACGATCCACTGTCAAAACGTACGTTTTTCAAAATCTACAGTTTCAATTTAGTGTTAGTGGAGCAATTACCAGTAAGTCCAACTCCTTGTAAGTGAAGTCTAACGTGACCAACAATATTGTTTCTGATTCTGATTTTGATTAAGTAGAAGCAGAGGTCTTGCTCCAGTTCTTTGATGGTTAATATGCATGGGATTATTGGCTTGATTAATCTCACTCTTGATTCTGGCAAATAAAGACTTCTATTTTCACCAAGGAGTTTGCGTATAGGGGAATGGCTAGTGATGAGTCACTTCTGTGGCAATCCCACTCATAATCAAATCCCCTTTTAGCTGCTGCTGGAATGCAGCGACGAGTGCAGGCTCGTTCCATCTGCTTCCAGTAGCCAGAGTGTGAAACTCAAAAGATGTTCTCAGCTGCTGATCTTGAACCTTGTTTTAGGGATCGATGCATTCACCTGCAGCTTTGCCATCAGGAGGGTGATGGAACACATTGTAAAAACACCTTGACAAACCAGTCATATGACTGTGCAATGTCATCCTCGTTGATCCAGACAACAGTAGCCCATTCAAGTGCCTTCAATGAGATGCACTCGGCTACTTTGTCAGACTTGATCTCTTTAGAAGAGAAGTACACTGAGCATGATAGTTAGAAAGCTTGGCACTTCAATGGATCTCATACTTGTCATGCTTATCAATTTGGCCAGCGAGAAGCTTGTTCTGTGACGTGGCCTCTGCTGTGACCATACTGGTATTCATCATTTGTTGTAGCTGGTTGTTGAGGCTTCCTAGTGCTGCAGGAATTGTGGAGATTTGCTGTTGCTGTTCACTGGCTGCATGGCCTTCAGTAGCGTGGGCTTGGCAGAATTAGTTGAAGCCTGCTGCATTAACGTTTTGGTGAAGTCTCCTGTAATGAAGTGGATAGATGGATGCAAGTGCAGGTTTTTTGGCTTTATTTAAGCCAAAGTAGCAGACAAAGTAAAGGCCTAAGCAACACTCACAAAAGGCAAATGGTCAGGTGATCAGCAAACAGGCTAAATCTAGACAAGACTAAATCAATAAATGTGAAGCTAGGGTCAAAACACGAATCAAGACACACAGATAACTAAGGCTTGGAATCGGCACAGACTGTCAGAGATTTCACAAAGTAAGGCTGAAAGCCTGGATTATTTAAAGGGAGTAGTGTGATTGAAAACAGAGCTCCATTAGTACAGTAACACAAACAGAATTATATTTACAAAAAAAAAAAGGACAGTATTTACACAATAGGAATATACACAATATCTAGCAACTAAATCCAAGGGGGACAGACTAATCGTAGTCCTCCAGAATGCAAGCTAAGTATCATACACCAAGAAGTCTAAATGATTTACAAATCACAAAGCAAAATACACAGACAAGTGAGAACAAAGCTGAGATTGTCACTCAGTCTGGAATCTGGAATACTTAGGTCATGAACAAACACAAATGCTCAGTGTGGTGTTCTGTGAGATTGATGCTACCAGGCGGGGGGGATTTGAATAACCTCTTCCCTAACCTCTTCCCTAACCTCTTCCCTAATCTATGCCCCAACTTGCTACATACACAAATAAGTACTTTAAACTCATAGCAACTCTGATCTGAAACAATACCGGGGAATTAAAAGCTTCTGAAAACTTAATCCAAATGTCTGACTTACTCATGTTTTTTTTTTTTTTAAACTATAATATACCATCCAGGGAAATTATATAATAAAAAAATCATTACAATGGCCCTTTGAACATGTAAACATTTATTACTTGGTATTGTATTTGAATCACTTTGGTTGTTCAGTGTAAGACTTTTAATGGAGTTACCTGGTCCCTCAACACCAGCTCCATAGCCAAGAAAGCCCAGCAGTGTCTCTACTTACTACGAAGGCTGAAAAAGATTGACAGAATGATGAATTCTGCAAAGTATCAGGGTGGTGACACAAAAACAATGCCAACCTCAGTTCTCAGATTTGAACCCTGTTACATGTCTAAATCTAAAAATGTACATATAAATGAGGAAGAGAGAAAGCAAGAGAGGAGAGTAATGGAGAACAGAGATGTTAGATTATTTTCCGTGTCAGAGGCCTATACATTTTCCAAAATTTACCACTGAGTTATGGTCCTTACTCCCAGTTTGTTAATGATTCACATGAGTCTGCATGCACTGCAACACCGGTATATCCTGATAAATAGCATCCTCCACCTCAATCTTTCAGTAATGGAACCGTAGCTCTCGTTATTTAAAAAGAAAAGTTTAACATCTATACTGAATCTGTTTGTTAAATCGTGTTTGAAAGCGGATAAAGAAACTTTAAAAAATGTTCAAGAACAGAAGTGCATTTTGTTTTCCGAATACATTTTGTAAATAATTTACATCATTACATAATTATTTGTAGCCTTATTTAGATTTATTTGAGATTTGTTAAATCACCTTCAGATACGTACTAATGAACTCAAACTCTTTATTTAAAAAACCAATATGAGCATTTTGCATAAAAGATTTCATTTTTGCAGTATATTTTGAACTAAAACATTTATATGCAGTTGGTACAGTGAGTTTAGCCTGTGTCTTGACTCATAAATCTCTTTTGAAAACACAAATGAACTGTTCAGTAAAAGCTACTCGAGCCTGGCAGATATTTTCTGCCTCATTTACTTGATGGAAAGCTGTATGAATGGCACTGTTATTATATGTGTGACCCTGTGGCTTTTTAAATTGATCTGTATGCTCGGGCTGTAGTGGCGTTTTTTTTCCTGGTAGTGACCATGTATTTTATGTTGCTTGTCCTGGAGTCATTATATAAGAGAGCATAACTGTCATTTCATTAAACCATCACCAGCTGTAGGGTCACCATAATCACCACAGGAGCATTCCATTAATTCCAACACTGTTAAACCCTCTTGATATTTCCGAGAAGAGAATCCCACATTTCCAAGTTTGAGAGAGATAGGAAGTACACACTGTAATGCATAATTTCTAGGCCAGCCTATATTACTGTCATATTACACTTGTCAAATAATGTCACGTTGCTAGCTCTCAGGGGTGGAAAATACTTGAGTAATTGTACTTAGTTACGATACTTAAGTATTATTTTGGTGTATTTATACTTTGCTTGAGTATTATTGTAACTGAATACTCATACTTAAATACATTTCCAAGAAAAAACAATTCTACTTTTTACTCCTTATATTTGTATTAGGCCGTCGATGTACGTGTTACAAATCTCAAAGGTCTTTTCTTTTCTCATCCAGCCAATGACCGAACACTATACTGTAAAATGGGCTCAGTTTATCATCGTCATTTTAGTTTAAACCACCCAGTCAAGTTCAGAAACAGAAACTACTATCGAGAATCGTGTCAATACACCATCTGCTGTAGCCTTTTCATGCTACACAACGGACTATAGCTATCTGCGTGTGTCTGAAGATGGATAAGATACCTGACTACAGGGCCCCTGGTCCTACTTCAGTGAAATGTTTCAGTATGCCAGAGTAAGCAAAAGACTCCTATAAAACAAGGTGTCTGTGTTGCCTCCCTGGAAAGCAGGAACTCCATCTAATTTGACAAAGTTAAAATTTTGAAGCAAGTTTTAATCATTTGCTAACATTAACTGGTCATATTCACCAAGTTAGCCTGTTTTTGTTTGTTTGTTCGTTTGTTTGTTTGTTTGTTTTACTTATTTATTTATTTTTGCTCATGCCTGGTTAGACTTGCATGGGTTCCAGTAGCTAACATAATAGGTTAAGCAACATGTCGAATTCTAGCTAATGGTAAATATTGTAAACTTACAGAGATGGAATCATGTTATCAGAAAAATGGCATTGTTGCTTTAAAAACAAAAATGATCTTTTAACAGTAATAAGAGTTTTTGCATAAATAATTGAGTACATTTAAAGTAATAACTTTATTACGACATTCACTTGAGTCATCTATATTTTGTTGTTCAGCGTTTTAAACTGGGCTAATACCTGGTTTTGGCTTGGTTTTGGTGGAGGGCAATAGTGCAGAGCTCTTCCTGGAGTGTCTCCACAATTAAGAGAAAAAGGACAGTACAGGAAAGAATCTTTACCAACATGTCAATTCGGATGGAATATTTACAGTTGCAATCAAAATTATTCAACCCCCACTGCAAATCATATTTGAAAGATGGGGACATATTAAAACTATTCTGATACACGGCCTTATAATTGTTTCTGTGAGGAAGTGGGATGATAAATGAAGAACAATAAAACTCTCAACAAATGTAATATAAAAGTTACAAAAAACAAACAAACAAACAAACTAAACCTAAAAAGGCCACCAGTCTTACTGCAATAAAGTTAACATACAGTACATATGTAGTGTAAATAGTTCCAATTTATTCTTACTCGGTTAGAATAATAATTCTAGCCTCTCTGAATTCATCTACAGCTGAAGTTAAATGAGGTCTTCCTTCCATACTGGCTGCTCCACAATGCTTATTTCATCATTTCTATCTGAAAAGGTTTGCGCCAAATATGTGGAAGCATGTGGTATCTGATCCTTATTTAATCTTTCATTCATTAAAGTGGTTTAATCTAATAAATAATGTGCACCCATTAAATTACAGGAATGTAATAGAGATCATATATTAAACACAAAATGAGGTGTACTTATCTGGCCTTTACGAGGCTTTAGCTCTTACAAGGCTTTTTAAAAAGGCTTTAAGGCGCACCATTAACACTATGCGTGAGCTCATTTTAGAAAGAAATATGTAGAAAACAAGGCTGTGAAATCCCAGTAATCTTTTAAAATTTACTCTGCACAGCTGTTGCACTGTAAGCTGATGTAAGCTGATTGCTTGTATAAACCATCCAAACCGAGTTTATGTTCGGATTAAAAGTGAACTCAGAAATGTTATGTTGTTCGCTGTAGACTTTTATTGTGATCGACCCCTCAGAATATATCAGAAAAGAAACTGTAATGAATTAACCTAAAAAAAAAAAAAAAAGAGTAAACTTAGTGAACTAAAAATAAATAAATAAAAGGGCAGGATGCACATCCCTAAAGCATCATTTAGCATTTTGTGACTGGAATAAATGTGCAAAAAAAACCAAAAACATTATAAAGACTTAAAACAGTATTTCATGAAAAATTCATTTAGATCCACAGTACAACACAAAAACTAACATAAAATAAATTTTTATTTGTACCATAAAGACATAAATAAAGATTGGATAGATATCCAAACAGTAGTCAGTAGTAATACAAAAAACAAGTGTTCACAATCTTGAATGTTGAGGGACTGGCTTAGGTAACGGCACATATTCGCAACAATAACACTGCCAAAATACACAGACTACATGAAAATAAAGTGATCAAAAACAGCTATAATAATATTCATTCATAAAAACTGGAGCAATGGAACACAGATGGCAGATACATCTACACAACCACAACACAAAGACAATGGAGTTTTGTTTTATTTAAATGGGGGTGAGTGGAATTAAAGTCACATCAATTGCACCTGCTTGTATAAAATATGAATATCCAGTGGTGTAAACAGAAAAGGAACATTACAATTCATTTAAAAAAAAAAAAAAGCAACTGCCTATACTGTCCATTCTTCCCAAATCAATAAAAAATAACTTCATTACAAGCTTTCTGACAGAGTAGCTATACTACAGTATATAATCTGCACATCCACTGTCATATATA
>JANDJT010000041.1:6828730-6847266 GCA_024331685.1 Stegophilus panzeri | reverse complement strand
TATATGTTTCTGTAAAGCTGCTTTGAGACAATGTCCATCGTTAAAAGCGCTATACAAATAAAATTGAATTGAATTGACTTGAACACTGTCGCCGTGAATAAACTCCTCGTTGCGTTTCAGCTTTTCTTCATTCGTTATTCCTTACGTAACTTACATTATATAATTGATCATTTCCTTGATTTTATTTTTTTTCCACATTTCATTGAAACCTTTCTAAAACGTGCTTGAATTTGGCGAAGCAAACAGTCACAAAACTCCTCCTCCTCCTTCTCCTCCTCCCTCACGCAAGGAGTTGTGGGAAATATTCGCTGAAAAAGTGTCCTCGGATCCGCACTTCAAAAATCTCCCGGAAATAATTGACCATCCGGGTATCTTTGGGATCGTCATTTCAACATACTACGATTTGGGACACACTTACTCGAATCTTGGATACTGTTTCGGATGGATAGTAGGCGAATTTGGACGTAGGGCAATTCTTTATCTTCTTCATGTCCAACCACTCCAAGTCTAACACACCTGTTTTAGTTGATCAAGGCACAATTATGGTTGGAGCTAAAGTCTTCATGAAGGTAGATCTCCAGGAACCGTGTTGGTGACCACTGCTCTAGAGTGTTTGGTATATTAATATTAGTGTTTTGATATATTAATCAATGCTCATTCTTTTCTCCAGCAAAAGTACTTTGACTCAGGAGATTACAATATGGCCAAAGCCAAAATGAAGAATAAACAGCTTCCTGCAGCTGCGGCGGAGAAAACCGAGATCACCGGAGATCACATCCCGACTCCTCAGGACCTGCCACAAAGGAAGACCTCGCTGGTGGCCAGCAAACTGGCTGTTTGATATGAACTCTGCGAGGACTTTCCTGTTACCATTCCTGATGCTCCGATCTCTGCTTTACCTCCATTTTACGTGTGTGTGTGTCGCTCTCGTTCTCTCTCTTTGTTCTTTTGTGTCCATTTCATTCCCTAACTTTCTATCGCCTGTGTAATTGCTCCGAAGAAATGCTGTTTTGATAAAATGTTTGCTGCCGGACGCCATCCTTTACCCGTTCACGTGTGGAAACGAGACGTTTTGGCTTTAGAAGTAGTAGATGTAGTTGCAATTTCTACTCGCAGGTGTGAATGCACGGTTATCTGACTGAAACAATTGAACAGAAACCTTTTTTAGGATTTTACTAGTTTTACTCACTCACTCACTCACTCCCTTCCTTCTTTGCAACGGTTCATGTGTGATCCAGACATTTACACTAGCGCTCTCATTTGTTATAACGATTTCCAATAAGACGCAGAGGGTTTTTCCAATGTGTGCTGCTTGCCTTCTGCGTGTGATTGGTGAAACTTGCCTTAATGATATCTTCCACGGTTTCTCCTGGGCAATATTTGCCCACTCTCATCAGCGAAGCCCTTCGGGGTTTAGCCACAAGCTTGTGCCGATGTGTTTTTCCAGTTAGGTCTTCTGGTTGGGGCAGCTCACTCGTATTCTTCAAACTGTGCACAAGCACCGACTGTCACAACTGTGCCATTTGTTTTGTAAATAAACTAGTTTTGCACAAGAGCATTCTGATCTGTTTCCTTTTCACCTTCGATGTGCAAACAACATCCTGCTCAAGGGGTTTGAAAAAACTGGTGCGAGATGCTTAAAAGATTTAGTTTAATTCCAGTTTATTGTCATTATATGCTGTATTTGAGCGCTTTCAGTGTAAACTCTGTCGGTTATTATATCTGAAGTGATCTATCTGTATTGATGCGACGTTGCTCCTCAGTCGCAGTGTAGACACGCTGATAAACAGTGGGAGCGCAAGTAAGAATTGTAATGTCTAATTAAACCGGTACAGGCAAAGTAAACACAAGTAAAATAATATGTCTAAAGGCAGTGAGGAACAGAAACCATGCAGTGCAGTGAAAGTGAGTTTTTATTATTAATTTAGGACTGTAGTTTAATTATCGGTGCTTTTTTGTGCATCCATTAAAATAATGCATAAACACATATAATCTTTGTGTATATATATATATATATATATATGTGTATATATAATTGGACAAACAGTTATTAATGTAAACTTTTATAAGTTTTATGAGTGTTTATATTTGTAACACTCAGTTTGTGGATTTTATTTGGAATTAACGACAAAATGGTACTGGAAGTTGCCCCCCCCAATATATAGGTAATGACTGTATGAGGAAAACGGTGCTTTCTCTCAACAGACATACGTTTACTGTAAGAATTATTAAGAGTCTGCACATTGAGCCAGCTCTCGCAGGAGAATGTTGAAAGGTATATGCAATGCCATTTGACATTTATTTATTTTCAGTAACTGCTAAAATGCTCCCATGAAAACCTTTTAAAACAGTCTGACTCAATTGTGTGTATGTACTTAAAGTCCATTGAGACACAGCAGGGTGAAAATAACAATATTGTGTTGGAATTATTTGAATTAGATTTTATAACACAATGCTATAACACAAACTAATACTGTTTATTTAATTCAAATGTAGGCTATAGTAAGATTTCATGAAACAATTTCAGCTATAGTTAGGCAAGGAAGGAACGATCACTGCTTAAAATATGGCAAACGTTAAGATTTTTTTTTTTTTTTAAATGACTGAGCCATTCAGTACCCGAATGAGTCGGTTCTTATTTCTGAGCCGAACCAAAAGGATCGACTCAACATAAAAGATCCGAATTTTCCATCGCTATGGGGTCTAAGGGTGCTACAGCTCCATAGGTTGGGTCCATGGATTCATGCTGTTCACACCAAATTCTGACTCTACCATCTGTGTGCTTCAGCAGAAATCGAAATTCATTAGACCATGCTACGTTTTTCCAGTCTTCTGTCCAGTTTTGGTGAGCCTGTGCCCACTGCAGCCTCAGCTTCCTGTTCTTGGCCGACAGAAGTGGAACCCGACGTGGTCTTCTGCTGTTGTAGTCCATCCACCTCAAGGTTCGACATGTTGTGCTTTCTGAGATACTTTTCTGCTCACCACAATTCTACAGAGTGGATATCTCAATTACTGTAGCCTTTCTGTCAGCTCAAACCAGTCTGGTCATTCTACATTGGCCTCTCTCATCAACAAGGTGTTCCTGTCCTCAGAACTGCTGCTCACTGGATGTTTTTTCTGTATCGCACCATTCTGAGTAAACTCTAGAGACTGTTGTGAGTGAAAATCCCAGGAGATCAGCAGTTATAGAAATACTCAAACCAGCCCGTCTGGCACCAACAATCATACCACGGTCAAAATCACTGAGATCTCATATTTCCCCCATTCTGATGGTTGATGTGAACATTACCTGAAGATGCTGACCCGTATCTGTATGAATTTATGCATTGCACTGCTGCCACACGATTGGCTGATTAGATAATTACATGAGTGAGTAGGTGTACAGGTGTTCCTAATAAAGTGACAAAGTGTTCTGTATCTATGGATGTATGTATATATGTATCTATATGTGTGTATATATATATGCATACAACACTAGTTTAACTTGATCTCAATATGAATTATTACATTTTTAGGATTTCTATTAAATCTTTATTGCTTAGTGCTTAGCTCGTTTGTCTCGCACCTCCAGGGGTTAGGGGTTCGAATCCCATATCCGCCCTGTGTGCGTGGATTTTGCATGTTCTCCCCATGCTTTCTGGGTTTCCTCCAGGTACTCCGGTTTCCTCCCCCATTCCAAAGACATGCTCTGTAGGATGTCTGGCATCTCCAAATCGTCCATAGTGTGTGAATGAGTGTGTGATTGTGTGTGCCCTGTGATGGTTTAGCACCCTGTCTAAGGTGTCCCCCGCCTTCTTCCTCGAGTTCCTTGGGATAGACTCCAGGCTTCACCGCAACCCTGTGTAGGATAAGCAGTACTTAAAATGGATGGATGAATGAATGGAATTTAAAATTCCATGTTATTTCATTATTTTATCTCTAATTTCATTAAATGAAATAATAATAATAATTTTAAAAAAAAACATTTACCGTGATTAAGTTATTAACTTAATATTGTTTCAATTGAATGTTGTCAACGTTGTTTATTTATTTTTGTCATTTTGAGTTAAGTGCTACAGTATATAAATTAAGTACAGGGTAAATTAAGTACATATAGTTAAGTACAGTATATAAATTAAGTACAGTGTAAATTAAGTACATGTAGTTAAGTACAGTATATAAAGAAATGTTTCTGCTGATTATTTTGTCTCTGTTTCAGAAACACTCCCTGAATGTAAGACTTATATGACATAAATCCCATCAATCAGCGCCTTAGAAAAAGTCACATACTAGTGTACTAAACAGTATGAGTAAACAGTACTGCTGCAGTATCAGTACTAACCGTCGCGTACTATTTAGTGCACATACTGTTTAGTACGGTTTAATGGTGGACGTTGGGACATTACCTTTCTTCACCTGTAGAGGGCGAAAGCGTTCAGACCGGCACGACTTGTACTGCCAGATCCTTTAATCTCACATCTACATCAGCTCACATGCTGTTCTAAAAGCATCGGAGGACTACTTTAGAAGTTGGCAGATGTTGATGTCTGCGTTTGTCAGCTTGTTAGTCTGTCTGTTTGTCTTTGAAGAAAGTTTATTTGTAAACAAAGCGTCATGGAAGCTGCGTCTCTCTACACAAAGGTAATTGACTTCACTTCACACTGAGATGAAAAGTGTATCAGAATCAGGAACAGTTACTTTATCACAGCTCAGCTCTTGGTGTAGTGGAGTGTGTTACTTTTTTACAGCAGAAGAGTGGTTTGTTGTACGAGATCAAAGCTGCTTTATAAGTTGTGTTTTTGTTTGAAATGTCTATGGGGATAAACGCGGAAGGGTTTCCAGCGTCCTCATCACTTTTGTAATTTCGTGATGACTGTGAAATGACGGATGCACTTATAAGCTTCAACCCTAAACAGATCAAGTCTTCAATAAAGCACATGATGGAGGCCAGACGAGCACAACTCATCCCTACTGGGAAAACAAACAAACAAAAACAATAGAAACCTTCATAGAATGGTTTTAATGGTTATAACTGGAATTGTATTTGTTTAAATGGAAACTGTACTGGTCCCTACTGGTCACTTACTGTCTTCTATTGGTCGCATGTTATGTCTAATGGATACCATTAAGGACCAGTAATGGTTAGCTAATGGTTTGTGGTGGTATTTGTAGTGGAAACCATACCATTAGAATTTCTGTGATGGTTTCTATTGTGTTGTTTTCAGCAAGGATGCCTGTTGATGATATTTACATTCCCTTCTCTTCAATTGCCTCGATCTAAGATGTTTAACAGCTTCCTGATCCTTTTCAGTGTGCCCGAGTTTGGATCCCAGACTCTCAGGAGGTTTGGAGATCTGCAGAGCTGACCAAGGACTACAGAGCAGAAGACACTGCTGTACAGCTGCAGCTCGAGGATGGCACGGTGAGACGGAAACATCATTACCTTTTTTTTGTTGTTCTTCTTCTTCTTCTTTTTTTTTTTTTTTTAAATAATCATTGCAATTCAATTCAATTTCTATTACACTTTTAACAATGGACACAATGTCAGAATGCAGCTTTACAGATATTTATCAATTTTAAATTTTTATAAATTTATCTCTAATGAGCAACGCAGAGGCGATGGTGGCAAGGAAAAACGTCCTGAGACGACATGAGGAAAAAAACTTGAGAGGAACTAGACTCCAAAGGGAGCCCTTCTCTTCATCTTCATCTGGGTGACACGGGATAGTGCGATTTATAAACAATTCTCTTCTGTAACTGGTCAAAAAGTGCAATTGTGTAACCAGGAAATTCATTATTCAACTCTTCACTGATGGAGACTTGAGTGCAAAATCGTAGACGCAGTTTTTCACAGATTAGTGAATCTCTGCCCATCTTTACTTCTGAAAGACTCTGCCTCTCTAAGATACTCGTTTTATACCCAATCATGTTACTGACCTGTTCCCAATTAACCTCCAGCTGTTTCTTTTTACTAACACTAACTTTTCCAGCCTTTTGTTGCCCCGTCCCAACTTTTTTGAGACGTGTTGCGGTCATCAAATTCAAAATTACCTTATATTTTTCCATAAAATGGTACATTTCCTCAATTTAAACATTTGAAATGTATTCTATGTTCTGTTGTGAATAACATATGGGTTTATAAGATTTGCAAATCAGTGCATTCTGTTTATATTTACATTTTATGCAGCGTCCCAACTTTTATGGGTTGTAAGTGAAATCAGTTTTCTGGTCACTGATCTTGTGTGTTTGACAGTGTGACATTTCTACACTTGATAAAAACCCACGCATAAGTACTACAGGCAAGCCGAGAGCTACGTCTAGCTTTATATTTACAGTGCAAAGTCCAAAGTCCAAAACTCTGAGACCACATTGAAAATCTGCAATTTATTATTATTATTATTTTTTTTTTTTTTTTTTTAGAATTTTGAGATTTCAAACTAAATATCTTAAATATTTAATATGCACTATTTCTAAGTCCCTATCTAAATGTAAGTAACTGTGTAATATTGACCATATTAACTGATTTGTACAAAAGGTCAGATGTTCCTCATGTCTGAGCTCTTCTATTGAAGCACGTGTTCAGACGACACTCCGAGGGTTTTTGATCTAAAATGGATCATAAGGTTTTGCACAAACTCGTGGAGCTCGAGAACACACTGTCATTAAAGCAAAAAAGCGGACGTACAAAATGCAAAGAAATTCATGGAAAAAATTTTTTTTTAAAGATTCTCCTTTTTACTCAAGTCATTGTCAGTAATATCATTTGTACTGATAATTGTTTGTATTAAATTAAAAAAAGAATTTTCACTCGTGCTCTCAGACTTTTGGACATCACTGTATATTAGACAACACTGAAGAACTGTAATGGAGGATTAGTTTTAATTAGGTGTGTCTATCCGTGCTATGATTCATCGTGTCCTGGACTTGTGACTACAACAACAAAAAAAACATCAGCAAGTGACAACAACAAGTGTCATGAGGAGCAGAAAAGAAATAGTGACCTAACCTTGGGTTTAGACTGTTCTGAATATTTGGCCTGTTTTTGCTGTCAAAATCCCACAAGAATTCTTTGGTTGTAAGATGAGATGGTGGTCTTACTGAACCGGTGGCCAATTTAGTGCCATTGTGACCTCTTCTAGGATTACGCGAAAGTAGGCTACAAAGATGTTAGTCACAACGGCAAAACATAAACAAAACATGCTAACCGATAGAAAATACTGTATATCGTTATTACCATGAGCTCACTTTGGAGAATGTTTCTGTTTATTCTCCATTTTCTGGGCATCAGTATCCTGCATCACGCTGGCCGATGATGTAAGCATAACATACAGTTATTTTCTTTAATTGCAGGTCTATCATTAGAGGATCTTCTATCATCATACAGTATAATTTGATATGGCGAAAGTGTTATCTCATACTCGGTACAGTGTAACATGTAATAATCTTAAAATACTGCTAAAATCACGCAGTGTGAAACTGTCTTTAATTTGGAGGTTAAGCCTTTGAGACGTACAGTGTGAGGAAGAACTGAATTTTGGCAGATGGTTGGAAAGTACCATGTGTGCGAATTCTCCAAAAAAAAAAAAAAAAGCTAGTGAATAAATTTCATTTACATAGCTTTGTAGATCGAGGGTGCTTCATTGACTTTAGGGACTTTACTTTTATATAACATGTGAATGTAAACAACTTTTTTTTTTAAAATTATTCGTGTTTTCTGAGATACCGGCAATAAAGTGTAATGCCGCCATGTAAATCGTCATCCCTTTTAATGGAAGTCGTCTTCTCCTTTATCGTGCAAAACAGGTCAACATTCTTCATCTTCTAGCATTAGAATCCCCTCAACCGAGCAAAGCCAGCGTATCTAGCTCTATATAATCAAATCGTGAAACCAAACAAGAGCATGTAACAGAAGCATCTACTGTAAAGAAAGGTTTGCTGTGATCTTTAAGTTTCAGTGTCTTGGGAACGGAATAGTAGGTGGTCTAGGGATGGCTCGGAAGTGGAGGGTATTTTTACGGAGTTGTGGGATGGTTGCTTAGGACTTCCAAAGGTTCAGAAACAAACATACGTACATTGAGGTGGTGTGTATACTAGAATAAAGAAAATAAGGGGTTTTTGTACTTCATCTTTAAAGTGCTGCAGATGTGCTGCTCATAGAGAAACCACTTTTGTTTTTTCTCCAATAAACTGCACCTGCACATGAAAAGCATGCATCTGGAGTCACAACATAAGACACGCTTGAGTGTCAGTTCCCTCACCCATATCAACCTTTTTAAAAATATTAACACACAAACATTTAATGTTTTTTTTCATGATTATTACTGACATGCTATTCACTTTGATTCCTCCATTTTGCCAAGGAGTTGGAATATAAATTAGACCGCAAAAGCAGCACCCTGCCTCCCCTCCGTAACCCAGACATCCTGGTGGGCGAGAACGACCTCACAGCTCTGAGCTACCTGCACGAACCGGCTGTGCTGCACAACCTGCGCATCAGATTCATCGACTCAAAGCTTATCTACACCTACTGCGGTGAGTCATTCAGTCACTGATATTAGTGGGACTCGAGCCACGTGCACTTAAACTGTGTGAACTGTAGACTTTAGAGTTAAGTCATTATACACTCTATCTGTGGATGTCATGCCTTCTAGTATCCAGACATGTTTAGTGTACTTGTGTAATAGGTAGCATTGTGGAACAGTTCCAGCTCGGGTTAGAATTGAAACGGGTAATAAAACTCCTCTTAGTAGCTGCATTAGTGCACTTGGTGCTAGAGGTCGACCGATAGTGGATTTTACCGATACCGATAACTAAGTTGGGCTACCTGCTGTTAACCGATTAATCAACAGATTGTTTTTAAAATTGATACTGAATGAAAACATAACACTCAACGTAAAATATTGCTGATCTTTATTACAAAAATAAACAGTACTGACTGTACCATGAAAATGTACTGTACTTTTTAAAATAAAAAATTATAGACAATGTAGACCAAAATATAATTGTGCCAACATATTCATTTCTTTCATTAGAAAACTAACATTTTATTTACAAAAAATCTTTTTTTTAAACGGATGACTCGGAGCGGAATATTCCGAAAAGCAGCCGATAAGTGTCCAGCGTAGGTGGGAACTCCTTTAATACTGTTTAAAAAGAAATCAAGAAATTGGTTGAGAAAATAACAAGAATACATTTCCGGAAATTCTAGGCAAAAAGGGTGTCTACTTTAAAGATTAAATTATTTTCATTTATTTTGGATATTTTCATATTTCCCATAGTTCCATTTGTGTTATTCCAGAGTTTTGATGACTTTATTATAAAATGTGGAGGAGAAAAATAAAAATAATGAGTGTGTGTAAAGTTTTGACTGGTAGTGTACATCCAAACTAAACCAAAAAAAAAACAATAACCCTCCAAATAACAGATAAAAAATAGGAGTCGTCCAAAATGAATCAAAAACAGTTTAAATAACACAACAAAATTGGTCAGGGGTTTTTTATTTCGCCTCTAGAGGCCGCTCTCCTACTGTATAACGACAGCAGACCCTTCTCAGTTTTTCCCAGTTGCGGGAGCAGCTATCGGTGTGGATTTTTGCTGATAGTCGCAGTAATCGGTTATCGGTGCAGATTAATCAGCAAAACCGATCAGTTTTACAATGAAAATTAATTAATCAGCAAAACTGATACTTGGTGCTATCTCAGTGCAGTTTTAAACGAACAAACAATCCCATGTTGAATACCGTTGAGTGAAATGTCAGATTCTTTTTAGGAATCGTCCTGGTGGCTATCAATCCTTATGAGACACTGCCAATCTATGGAGCAGACATCATCAATGCATACAGTGGCCAGAACATGGGGGACATGGACCCACACATTTTCGCGGTTGCTGAGGAGGCGTACAAACAGATGGCTCGGTATGTACGTCACCTTTTGTACTCTTTCTCCTTACAGGTAACATCATGTTCCCTTCATTGTCTTTAGCCTATGGAAATTCAAGCTGCAGCAAATTCTTTTCAACCAGTCTGCTCAGAATAGCTGTTTACATCCACCAACCCAGGAACTGAACAACAAAAAAAATCTAATGATTGATTAGAAGCCTGAAGATGAAGTGCAATCAACATGTCTTCATACCAGCAGTACTACTGTACCATTAGGCCTATTTTTTTTTTTCTGAGAAAAGAGAGACTACGTCACTAGGCCACTAGCTAAATCTAGGATATCCGGGATGACTGGATGACCATTTCTCTTTGTTCTCCTGTAAGAGATGAGAGGAATCAGTCCATCATAGTGAGTGGAGAATCTGGAGCAGGGAAGACTGTATCTGCTAAATACTCCATGCGCTACTTTGCCACAGTCAGCGGCTCCTCTACAGAGACCAGTGTGGAGGAAAAAGTGCTGGCATCCAGCCCTATAATGGAGGTATTCTTCAATTTGTTCATTCATTTCAGTCAGTTTTTACCAAGTTGCCAAACAAGAGCGCATAATGATGTGGAACTTCATAGTATAATTTAATGTGAACCAAGAATATTGTATTATAAATGTATCCCATTTTATAAAAGTTTTCTAAATGTGCCTAATACCTTTTATATTTAACTAGGCAATTGGAAATGCAAAGACAACCAGGAATGACAACAGCAGTCGCTTTGGGAAATACATTGAGATTGGATTCGATAGGAATTACCACATCACTGGGGCTAACGTGAGGACGTACCTGCTGGAGAAGTCCCGAGTTGTGTTTCAGGTCACCGCTTTACTTAAATTTTTACTAATTACTTACTAATCTTACTAATTTTTTCTCTCCCTCAAAAGTTCTGACTTTTCTCTGCTTCTTCTCAGTGTTAGTGTCAGACGCCTTGCTGGCCGTTTTTGTTTTTAGGAAATCCCTCGGTTCAGGTTTACGGCGGGATGACAATCCTCACAACTGTCACATAATTTGACTAATGAACCATCTTCTGTAAACATTTAAGGGAAGACAGAGCCTGTTTTTATTTATTTTTATTCCTCCTAACCCTTTTAACTCACCGAATTCCCCTCGTTAAAGCTGTACGTTTCTTTTCCAAATAAGACGAAATATTTTGCAGAAATGAAATAACGGATTTTGAAAAATACAGAGTGAAAGGAAAGTAAAGTACTCAAACGTAATTGCGTAGCAGGAAACGCCTCTGTTAATTCATTACAAATTCATTACAAAACTCTTTTATTCTTGGTATAAAGGATTAATGCTACCACTACATTGTACACTCCAGTGAGCCATGTGTTGTTGGAGTGGGCAATATTGGTATGTAACATATTTTAATGGACATAAGATCTAAAATGGCTCTAATTCACATAAAATAATATCACTAGACTCTTTACAAGCATAAGGTAACACAGGAGAAGAGTGTGTGTTTATTTATATGGCACAGTGGGGGCAGTTTTTCCCAGTCTTCAGCTGTCCAGTTTGGGTGAATCTGAGTCTTTCCCCATTCTGATTTTTGATGTGAAGGTTAACTGATGCTCTTGACCTGTATCTGCATGATTTTATGCATTGTGCTGCTGCTGCCATATGGTTGGCTGATTTAGATAACTGCATGAATGTACCGGTGTTCCTAATAAAGTGGAAGGTGAGTGTATAAACTAAAACGAAACGCCCACAATTGTGATTATTGAATTCCACACAAGTGATGGTTACAGTTCTATCTGTGTCATGTACAAACAAGTCATGTCTACTGTATATTCCTCATTTCAGGCAAAAGAAGAGCGCAACTATCACGTCTTCTACCAGCTGTGTGCCTCTGCCCATTTACCTGAATTCAAAGCTCTGCAGTTAGGTATAACTCATGTATATACATTTAAAATTTAAGCGTTTGATTCAAGAACATCCCGGGTTCACTCAGGTCTCGAAAAAGAAAATATTTATAGCAGTCGCAACTGTGGGTGTCACAGCTATTAATATTTTCAGTTTATCTAATCTTAGTCACCTTTTTTAGGTGGCTGTAGACGTCATTGCCAGCACCATTCCTCCATGATTATACGATAACTGCATTTTCTGTTGTAGAATTATTAGGCTGATTTCTATTACCGGTTTCATTGTACCACGCCTCAGTGTAATCACTGTCTGTTTGAAGGCAGCGCAGCTGAGTTTCACTGCACTAATCAAGGCAAAAGCCCTGCCATAGACGGAGTGGATGACGCTCAGGAAATGCAAGTCACTCGGAGGGCTTTCTCACTTCTGGGTAAAATGGCTGTATTTTGGTTTTGTGTCTGTTCTTATTAGAGAGAGAGAGAGAGAGACTCACAAAATGGGCTCAGGGTTGGAAATAGTGTTGAGATATTGATTCACTGTGTTATTAACGGTTTTAATCTCTATCACAGGTATTAGTGAAAGTCAACAATTGGATTTGTTCCAAATCCTGGCTGCCATTCTTCACCTGGGCAATGTAGAGATGACCGGGAAAGGCTCTGGAAACTGCAGCGTCTCAGTGAGTATGAGATAATGAGATACTGCCACTGAAGGAGAACACAGCGGAACTTCATTCAGTGCACAGAGATGAAGCTGAGGTTTTCTCCCTTCAGGCCGTGTGCTTAGTTTTCCAGTTTAACTGACATGGAATTGGTCTCACATTGTGAGTGAACAATAGATTTACCACAGTAAAGTGGTCTGTGCTTTTTTTTTATTCTTGCTATCAAGGATTGATGCTAGCATTGCAGTTGTGCCTTTACATGGTTCAGACCTGAGCTCATGTTACTGTTTGTGTGGAGTTTCACATGTTCTCTCCATGTCTGTTTGGACTTCCTCTGGGTTTTCCAAATCCATCCTATTTGGTGTATTGACCGAATATGTCATATAAGATGTGAATGTGAGGAAATTAAAAGCTGAAATTCTGATCTATGGTCTCGTATTCATCTTTTGATCTCAAACCAAAATGTCTTCAATATATAGCAAAAACAATAGAATTGACCCTGCTGTTCCAATACTTTCAGAGAGGTTATTTGACTGTTTCCTGTGTATTGATTTCAGGCTGAAAACAGTCACCTGGCTATATTCTGTGATCTGCTGATGGTGTCTCCTAAGGCCATGGCCCATTGGTTGTGTCATAAAAAACTGAAGACTGCTACAGAAAGCTTCAGTAAACCTCTGGCCAAAACGGAGGCGGTGGATGGCCGTGATGCCTTGGCTAAGTACATGTATGCCAAGCTTTTTACATGGATAATTAGTCAGATCAATAAGGCTCTGCATTCATCTAACAAGCAGCACTCGTTCATTGGGGTGCTGGACATCTATGGGTAAGTAAAGGATTTACTGCACATGGTTACATTAGTAACCTTTAAAATTGTATGGGCAGGCTTTTCACAAAAATTGTGTTGTTACAGGTAATGTAGTGCAGCCGTATTGCTGTTATTTCATGTACTTTGTGTGTTCAGGTTTGAAACGTTTGAAATAAACAGCTTTGAGCAGTTTTGTATTAACTACGCTAATGAAAAACTCCAACAGCAGTTTAACATGGTAAGAGTGTTGCATTTACACCCTGGTCTTTGCATCAACAAAAGCATTTGCTATGTCCAAAACACCCAAAGCCTTTTTGTATTATTGCTTAACCAAAGCATGTGTTCAAACTGGAGCAAGAGGAATACTTAAAAGAGAAGATTCCATGGACTCTGATTGATTTCTATGACAATAAGCCATGTATTAACTTGATTGAGGCCAAGATGGGAGTGCTGGATCTACTTGATGAGGAGTGCATGGTAAGTATGTGCTCTTATTCATATTCCCATATCCAGCTACAAAATTCACCATCCATCCATCCAATCAATCCTTCCATCGTAACCTTCCTTAACCAACTCAACCATCGATCCATCCATCCACCCAACCATTTGCTCACTGACCTATTCATGCAGCCCTGCATCCATCCATTCAACCACCCCATTCATCATCCATCCATCTATTCATCTTAACCTTCCTTATAACCAACCCACCCATGTATCCACCCAGCTACTTATCCATCCACCCACCGAACCATTCATGCAGCCCTACATGCAGCCATCCGTCCGTCCATCCATCCATCCATCTCTCCACCCATCCATATGCCCACATGCCCATCCATCCATCCTTCCCTCCATCTGTCCAATCATCCATCCTCCCAATCACCCACACATACATTCACCTCTCCATGCACATGTCTACCGTCCCAACCATTCGCCCACTCACCCATTTGCTCACCTATTTATCCATCCATCCGTGATTTGTTCATTGGTTTTATTGCATGTGTTGCATGTATAAGTTTTCTTCAGGTTCAGGGAAATACCTACACAGATGGATACATAGTGTCATTTCACTTTACTGTGTCTGTTTTTATTTCTTAACCTGCCACAAAACCCTCAGATGCCAAAAGGATCAGTTGTTTCATGGGCACAAAAGCTCTATAACACCCACCTGAAGAAGAGTGATCACTTTGACAAACCACGCATGTCCAACAAGGCCTTCATCATCCATCATTTTGCAGACAGAGTATGTAATGTTTCAGAAATGGCACAATTTTTTTCATAATGGCCTTTTTAAGAGTTTATAATACTATTTTTGTAAAAACTGATTTATCTGTATTGCTCTTTCTGTTTGATTCTGCCTCAGGTGGAGTATCAGTGTGAGGGTTTTCTGGAGAAAAACAAAGACATGGTGAATGAGGAACAGATAAATGTGCTGAAATCGAGTAAGGTTTGTCCATCCCAGAAACCATGGAAAAATACTCCACTTGAGATGACTTGACCTTGAGATGAATGTGTAAAAGTGTTCTTTGAGTCTTCCCATGTTAAAAAAGTGTCTGCCTTCCCATGCACATTTTTTAGTTTGCTTTGCTGCTGGAGCTCTTTCAGGAAGAGGAAAAAGCTCCAGGCAAAGTAGCCTCAACTCGCACAAAAATGACGCAAGTGGGCCAGTCTTTCAGAGAGCACAAGAAATCTGTTGGACTGCAGGTATGTGGGATGACCCTTTTACTGATGCTTTGCTTTGTTTTTATAAAACTTCCTTTGTTAAATACACTCTTCTCTGGCTGACCACCATTGTATTTCTTGCCATAGCATTATTCTTTCTGTATCTTCTCCTCCTTTTAGTTCCGAAACTCTTTGCAGTTACTCATGGACACTTTAAATGTCACAACTCCTCACTATGTACGCTGCATAAAGCCCAATGACCAGAAAACTCCTTTTGTGTTAGTACCTTGGACTTTCATCTTAGATATATAATTTAAAAAAAGCCTTATTCTTGTTTCATATTCTTGGTACATATTCTTGTACCCTATATATCTAATATATGTCCCTCTCTCTCTCTCTCTCTCTCTCTCTCTCTCTCTCTCTCTCTCTCTCTTTAGAATGAACCCCATTAGAGCAGTGCAGCAGTTGAGGGCATGTGGTGTACTGGAGACCATCCGCATTTCAGCAGCAGGCTTTCCATCCAGGTTCATCTATTCAAAATGATTAATAATCGGTGACTTTTTAACATCTGTGTGTATTTTACCTAAATTTCTCCTCTTGCATTGAAAAGTGTCTAGTCCTAATGTTTTTCGGAGGTTGTCAATCTGCCCATCCGTCCGTGCATCCGTCCTCGGTTCTCTTTAGCGTAATATCTTGAGAAGAAGTGTTTGAATATTTGTAGGATTTATATGAAATTATCATCGTGACCTGCAGATGAACTGATTAGTTTTTGGAATCGATCCAAACAGGGTCAAGGTCACAGCAAGGTCAAAGGTCTGAAATAGTTTTTCTTCGAACAACTTCTTTCCTGTTTGAAGTCTATTTTAAGAGTATGTTGATGTTGCATTTTTTTTCATTTATTTATTTATTTATTTATTTATTTATTTATTTATTTAAAATATTTATTTATTTATTTTAAATCAAACCTTGTATGTGCTTGTACAATCTCTTGAGACTTGGCAACTCAACCAGCCAAAGCAATTAAGCAAATTTTGTCTTCTGTAATCACTCTATAATTCGGTGGACCAGAATGCCTCTAACCCATGTTCTCATTATTTCTGAAGGTCATTTTCAAGGATGACTAACAAAATAATAATATCTAAAATCAATACGTTTAAAAATTCTTCATGTATGTGGTACAAGATGACGGAGGATAAAAAAAAATTGTAAAAGCAAAATGAATAAATAATCTGGTGAGAAGCGTCTCAATTTGTACATTATTTGTTTTCCCGAGACTTTAAACGGGCTGTACGTTCTTCGATCATACAATTCATTTGCTCTTTTTCAGGTGGACTTATCAGGAGTTTTTCAGTCGGTACCGAGTTCTGATGAAGCAGAAGGATGTGCTGTCAGACATGAAATTAACCTGCCAGAATGTTCTAGCACAGCTGATACAGGTACCTCGATTCTTCATGCTCCGAGTGGCACGTAAAAAAAAAACATTACAGGCTTTGTTTTTCATTAGGTTATAATAGCAAGTCTTGTACTTGATAATTTCTTTCTCTTCAGGACCCAGATAAGTACCAGTTTGGGAAAACTAAGATCTTCTTCCGGGCAGGGCAGGTGGCATATTTGGAGAAACTGCGGGCCGATAAACTCCGCGTGGCTTGTGTGCGGATCCAGAAGACCATCCGATGCTGGCTCGCCCGCAAGAAATACCTGCGTCTGCGCAGAGCTGCAGTCACCGTGCAGAGATACACACGCGGACACCAGGCTCGGGCGTGAGTGCACAACGTCAGCGTCTGTGTTATATTATAAAAGGCTGAGGATGCTACAAATCTCTACCCAGTGTTAAATTAGGTACAATTTCTGGACTGCTAACATTATTCTGTTCGTTCTCCTCAGCTTGTGTAAGTCCCTGAGGAGAACCAAGGCAGCTGTGATCATTCAGAAGTACCAGCGAAGGTATGCAGCCCTTCGACTTTATAAGCAGAAACGAGCAGCCGCAGTGCTTCTTCAACGCCTGCTTCGTGGACATGGAGCCAGACTGCGATATAGACAGGTATGGAGTTCGCTTCATGCTATAAAAGTTACAAAAGTTAACTGCAGAAATTATTATATAAGGAAGTCATCATCTATCGAATGCGTAAGTCGCTGTTTCTATACATTTTCCAACGTTTTGACTATAGTTTGTAATTATAGGCTAGTTTATAGGCTACTTTATTAGTTTCAGAGGCAGTGAAACAACAAGGAAGTAACAGACAGTATGTGTCGTATGAGGCAAAGCAGTAATTTACATCAATGCCGGGAACAAGCAAAGTGAAAACAGCTCTGTGTGTGCTTAGACTTAGACTTAGGATTTTATTTGATGAGCTCTCATACTTCCCAGTGCCCTCGTACTAACGTTTTGACTTTTTGAATGGTTGTAGCCTTCTAACTAAATTCCATAAACCCGCAAACTCTAGAGTTTGTGTTGAGGTCTGGGAGATCATACGTCACTGTGGCGAAATTCTTTCAAACGGCCAAGAATGAACAAAAAACAGGTTTTGGCCAAAACTATTGTTTCTTTTTCTGCTTATAACCTACTTTAAGAAGCTCAAGACAACATGGAAATGTTTATATTTACTTTTTAATCTTGTCTATGAAATCTTTCTGGAAAAAACATGGACACAATGGTAAAGTCTAAAACCTTGCTATCTATGTATGGGTTCCTCAAACAGGGAGTTCTTGTCCTCACAGACATGAAAGTAACATTTAACTTTAGGTTTGTGCATAGCATAGCATAAATCCCTCCAGGATTTTGTGGTCACAGAAACGAGCGCAAATTCAAGGAAACGCTGAAATATTCGCAGGAGATTGCGTTTTTTTTTTCTTTTCTTTTTTTTTTTTTTCTTCTAAATTACTGCAGATTTTCCGAACATTTGGACCAAGACGCGTCATGTGACGTCATCACAACTGCACATTCAGCCAAAGCTGTCTTCGATTCATGATTGTGGAAAATGTTTTACCTGCAGTTGCAATTTGGCCAATTCAAAGTAGTTTTCTGCACAAAAAAAAAGCACAAAAGAACAAAATTGGAACAAAATTTGGAAAAAAACCTGCAGCAAAGTCAAGCATTTCTGGCCGCAATGATCACAAAGAAACCTCTGCGAAATCCTCTATGGACAGGCCTAGCATACCACCAATTCCCCCCTAATGCCAGCCCCCTGCCTCCCCCTCCCTCCCTACCAAATAAGTGCATGCTAGTTTGGATCACTGATGAAAAAAGAGAATTGAGAATACAGTTATAAATGTCTGAACTCTGCATTGAACGTATTTGAATATATTTTGTTAATTTTTTTTGATCGAAAGCGCTGCACCCTTAAAAACTAGGGTCCGATCTATACACCTTGTGTTTTTGTGTGTCCTGCTCAGCTCCTGTATGAGCAGAAGGTGGTGGTGGTTCAGCGCCGGGTGCGTGGATGGCTAGCACGGCTGCAGTACAGACGCTCTGTGCAGGCTGTGGTGTATCTGCAGTGCTGTGTGCGCCGAACGCTGGCTCGACGAGAGCTCAAGAGACTCAAGGTTCAGGCACGTTCAGTCGAGCACTACAAGAAGCTCAACGTAGGCATGGAGAACAAGATAATGCAGCTACAGAGGAAATTAGATGAGCAGGTATGGACATTTAAAAAA
>JANDJT010000041.1:6796290-6814645 GCA_024331685.1 Stegophilus panzeri | reverse complement strand
GGCTTCCATAACAAACACCTCAGCAGTGCCACAGGCTGATTGCCTCCATGCCACGCCGTATTGATGCAGTAATTCATCCAAAAGGAGTACTGAGTGCATAAATTATTACATTATTTTCATCAGGTCGACATTTCTGTATTATAAATTCTTTATTCTAATATTTTGAGATGCTGGATTTTTGATTTCCATGATCTGTCAGCCGTAATCATCAAGATTAAAACAAAAAAAAGGCTTGAAATATTTCACTTTATGTGTAACGAATCTAGAATATGTGAAATATTTGTACACCACGAACACAGAGCCATGACGCCATGTTGAACTTTCTGTCAGAGTGAAGAATGTGACGCCAGTATAAATGTTTCTGTCCCGCACGAGCTCGGATCCTGTTTCTTTTCTTTCCCCCGTCCTTGAGTAAATGAACACACCCCTACTGCAAGCAGGCGTCACGAGACCTGAAGCCGCTGAGAAGAAGCACAACAGGTGACCTCGAGTAAAGTGGAGGGACTTAACACGCCGAGATTGAGACTTTTACTCTTTACACCTTGTTTTCGTTTTTGTTTTTTTTTTTTTGTTTTTTACGTAGCGCTAATTATAATATAATTTTACCAACACAAACACATGAGTGAAATCAGTGCGCGTGACGGTTACCATGGCGCTCTCGGAGCTGTACACTAAGGTAGGAAGTGCTACAGCGCGTGAAGTTGTGTTTAAAAGTTTAGCCTATATATATATATATATATATATATTTATTTATTTCACCCCATCACCGCTGTTTAACAAGCTACTAATATATACAGTTTATGTACTGTGTTTTGGAAAACCTCTGAAAAGATATTTTAACAATGTTTCTGTTTGGTTAAAAGTGCAGCATATGGTAGAAAATCTTACCTGGTAGCAAGTCACCTGAGAATCTGTTTATTATTATGATTATGTTGTCGGTTATTCGAGTGGGTTCTACTCATATGGTGATTTTGGGTGTTTTTAAAAATGTTTTTTTTTTAGTTTGAGTGACTTCCTAAAGCATTTATCTTTGTGTGTATGTGTGTGTGTGAAAAATCCTGCCTCTTGCAGTATAACAGAGTATGGGTGCCAGATGCAGAGCAGGTGTGGAAGTCAGCGGAGCTCCTGAGAGACTACACACCTGGAGATCCAGCTCTACACCTGCAGCTAGAGGATGGAGCTGTAAGCATTCGTAATATACGCATACATACAATGTAGGGCCAAAAGTTTCTTGACACCTGACCACCACACCACACGTCACATCATGTCACGCGGGCGGCTGTGGCTCAGGTGGTAGAGCGGGTTGTCCACTAATCGTAGGGTTGGCAGTTCGATTCCCGGCCCACGTGACTCCACGTGCCGAAATGTCCTTGGGCAAGTCACTGAACCCCAAATTGCTCCTGATGGCAAGTTAGCACCTTGCATGGCAGCTGTGCTACCATGAGTGTGTGACTGAATGGGTGAATGAGAACCAGTGTAAAGCGCTTGGTTAGAACCTAAGGTTAAAAAAAAGCACTATATAAGTGCAGACAATTTACCTATATGTGCTTGTTGAAGGCTTTCCACTAGATTTTGGAGCGTGGCTATTGGGATTTGTTGGGATTCAGCCACAAGAGCATTATTTATCAGGCATTGATGTCAGGTGAGGAGGCCGGGGTACAATCGGTGTTCCCAAAGGTGTTCAGTGGGGTTGAGATCAGGGTTCTCTGTCTTACACTCGAGTTCTTCCAAACAATTTGTGCATCCCAAATCGCACACTATAGACCCTTTTCACGATGGTGTCAGAAATCTTTCGCCTTTCCGCAAAGCAGTGTATACATACATCCGTTTTACCTTTCGCTGCCATAGTACCATGGGTGGTGCACTGTTTTTGGCAACAAAAGTTTTCTTGCTGCTAAAATGGAACATTCTGGAGGGAGAACAATCTTATATAAAATTCACCAGTGTATATATCCTACGAGATGAAGGAGAAGCAGTGTGTGCTCGGCTATCTACCTGCGGCAAAAGCACAAGCGCCAATTAGCTTAGCTTAGCTTATGGCCTTAGTGTATTTAAATCCAAATAATAATAATAATAATAATAATAATGAATCACACTCACTTTTTTTGTTGCAATTGAGCAAAATCCCAGTGTAGCTCATATCTCAGCGTCACCATCAGGGTGTCATTCACTATATGTTCAATGGTGACCGGAGCCGGACCGCAGCTCTTCGACTGTGGCCTCTGTGTTTCCAGGGTGAAGTGTCCGGATTGGTGTTGCACGTTGCTGGGCACTTCACCCCACATAGGAGCTACTCTGGACTTTTGCTCAATTGCAACAAAAAGTGAGCGTTTCATTATTATTTATTTAATTAATAAATGTATTTTTTTGTTTTAAACCCGCTAAGATAAGCTAAGCTAATACCTTACTTTATCTCACAATACACAGTCTATAGATAACATGAGTAATATGGAAACACGATTGCAAGAAGAGTTTGCGGTTTGTATTGCAGTATATTAATCAAGAATAAGAATTTAAAGACTTTCTATTTGCTGAAAAGAAATCTAACGATTACCGTTCTCCTAACTCTTCCGCTAACGTTAGCTGAGCTGGACAATACAAAAACGCTTCCCTTCATAATCCAACAGGTACTGCTCAATGAAGAATCTGTATCCTTTATCAAGTTTAGAACATGTCGTAAGTGAAAATTACAAGTCGCTGTATCTATACATCATCTAGATGTATTTCTGGCGGTAAACCTGGCAGAAGTAATCATACACTGCTTTGAGTCAGAACGGAAGTTGCGTGATGTCACGTGAAAAGGGTCTATTGTGGAATAAATAGTGTACGTAGTGTGTTCACGGCGAAAAATCCCAACAAGAAGACGTGCACTTCGAGTACCCAGATGATGCGCTTGTGGAATGTTGGACGCTTCATGCACTCGACCGTCGCAGCTTTGCTTACGCGGAAGAGGGGAGGGGCTACCAGGCGCTGACGCTGGATTCAATTAGCCCACGTTGTGTGATTGATTTTTCAACATTTTAAAAATTCACAGTATCAAGGTACGATTGCATAGGTCGTCTACTGGGCTTTGTTTATATTTACATTTATTCGTTTAGCAGCTTTTATCCAAAGCGACTTACAAATGAGGAAATACAAGCAAAGCGATATATCAAGCGGAGAACAATACAAGTAGCGCTACTGTACAAGGTTTATAATTTAGGTCTAGAAAAGCAAAGTGCGCAGAATAGAGGTGTAAGTGCCAGAGCAGGTGTTTTTTTTTTTGTTGTTGTTTTTTTTTGTTTTTTTAAGGATCATTTGGGGTTGGCGTTTTAGGGGTTAGTTAGGTGTTCACGGAAAAGGTGGATCTTTAGCTGTTTTTTTGAAGATAGTGACAGATTCTGCGGTCCGGATTGAGGTTGGAAGTTCGTTCCACCACTGAGGGACAGTTAGTGTGAAGGTTCTGGAAAGGGACCTTGAGCTACGCTGAGTAGGCACTACTAAGCGTCGGTCATTAATCGATCACAGATTGCGTGAGGGAATGTAAACCTCAAGGAGAGTGTTAAGGTAGGAGGGTGCTGTTCCAGACAAGGTCTTGCACATGAGCATCAAGGCCTTGAATTTAATACGGGCGGCTACAGGAAGCCAGTGGAGGGAGATGAAGAGGGGTGTGACATGGGTCATTTTGGGCTGGTTGAAGACGAGGCATGCTGCTGCATTCTGAATCACCTGAAGGGTTTGATGGAGCTGGCTGGGCCGAGAGTAGTGTGTTGCAGTAGTCCAGTTTTGATATGACAAGAGCCTGGACTAGTAGTTGTGTGGCCTGTTCGGTGAGATAGGGTCTGATGTTCTTGATGTTGTACAGAATGAACTTACAGGATCGTGCAGTTGTTGAAGTGTGGTCTGTAAAGGTCAAGCTGTGATCAAGCTGTGATCAAGAATCACCCCAAGGTTCCTGGCTGTCCTGGTTGGCTTGAGTGTGGTTATTTCATCTCATCCTCTCATCTTGCATTATATGCGTATGAGATCGTTTGTCATAGACCAGGAAACGGCTCACGCTTCCAGTTGGTAAAAATCTCTTAGTGTTCCATTTGAGACGATACTACTCTTCTAAAATTCATACACTAGACAGTAGACTGCATAGTGTAAGTGTATAGTGTATTGTACGTCATTTGGGACACAACTAATGTCTTCATGGAGCTCGCTTTGTGCACAGGGGTATTGTCATGCTGGAACAGGTTTGAGTGTCTTAGTTCCAGTGAAGGGAAATTATAATGCTACAACATACAGAAGTATTCTATACAACTGTGTGCTTCCAAGTTTGTGACAACAGTTTGGGGAAGAACCACATATGGGTCGTGATGATCAGGTGTCCAGATACTTTTTGCCATATAGTTTATATTATGGAGTTTATATTTCATTTTTATTTGTATTTTACGTTTGATTTTAATCCGATTTTATTTTATTTATATTTATTTATAATGCAGGTTGTTTTAGTTGTAGATTTAGTCTCTCATTTTAGGTCTAGGGACAGATTAGCATGGATACATACTGCACATTGACCAGCATCCTTGAAATGGGCAAGATGTTTAACGTATCGTTAATAGTCTACATGAACTAAGCAGGTCTGCTTCATCTGTCCGAATGTGAGAATAGTAAAACACTGGCTGATCAATTTAAGAGCATTTAACGTTTCATAATTATATCGGCGTTTCTGTAACATAAATATGAGTATGCAATATTACAGTCTATAACATGAGGAAATTCTCTGAAGACATTAACATAAATAGAAAAAAAGTATACATTAAAAAAAAATGAATTCCCCCAATTTTTCACACTTAACTAGAACTGTTTGCAATATGTTTTCAATGCATAGAAGAAGAAAAGAAGTTATTAATTGACAACACCTATGGAGCACCTTTCAGTAGCCTATGAAGGCAATATTTCTCAATTTTGTTTTAGTGTAGTATATTATTTAATTTGAATGTAATGTTCTATTTCAGTTTAAAATGTAAATCTATCTGGACTAATATATTATAATGCAGTACCTTTTAAACTTGCTCATACACAGCAATTGAATGGACACTGTCACTGGTTAACTTTGTTTTTAGTGTGGCCAAATGCTAGATACACATTAAGGCTTCTGCAGTGTAAATTCATGAGTAGTTTCATCTTGCATGTTTGACGTTTCTCCACATAAATTATCTAAAAATAGCCAGGGTTTAATTCAAAGAATATTCAGTAAGTCTCTGGCAAAGGCTATTGGGAAAACCAGTCCAGAAACCAGAGTCCAGAATCACTGCTACCGTACTGACAGCTATGTTGCTTGCAGTTTCTGTACAAACAAAACATACAAGAATTTTATTAGATCATGCTGATCTTCTGGCTGATTCTGTGCCTTAGGAGATCCAATACCCAGTGGAGGTGGACGGTCTGTTACCCCCACTGCGTAACCCAGACATCCTGGTGGGGGAGAATGACCTAACCGCTCTGAGCTACCTCCATGAACCGGCTGTGCTGCACAACCTGCGCATCAGATTTGTGGACTCAAAGATAATCTATACATACTGTGGTAGGTGATGAAAGTATTTATACTGTGGAATACTGTGGAAAAGTATTTTCCTGATTCCTTCTGTTTTTGTGTATATCTCATACTAAATTGTTTCAGAAATTAAAACAAAATCTAAGACAAAACAGAGGCAACCTGAGTAAACACAAAATACCGTTTTTAAATGATAATGTTATTTATTGACACAAAAAAGATATCCAATACCAACTGGGCCTGTGTGAAAATGTATTTGCCCCCCATAGTTACCAACTCCCAAAATCTATGAAACTGCATTCATAAGGCTCGTCTGAATTTTGCCAAAACACACCTTGATCCTCAAACCTTTTGGGAGAATGTTCTGTGGAACTGTTTGGAAGACAGGGGTCCCGTTACATCTGACATAAACCGAACACAGAATTCCACAAAAAGAACATCATACCTATGGTCAAGCATGGTGGTGGAAGTGTGATGATGTGGGGATGCTTTGCTGCTTCAGGGCCTGGGCAACTTGCAATAATTGAGGGAAACATGAATTCTGCTCTCTACCAAAAATCCTAAAGGAGAATGTCCGGTCTTCAGTCCGTAAGTTGAATCTCAAGCGCAACTGGATTATGCAGCAATGATCCAAAGCATAGGAGTAAATCCTAGTCCTAGAAGTAAGTGAAAGACTGATCTCCAGTTATCGAAAGTGTTTTATTGCTGCTAAAGGTAGCACAACCAGATTTTAAGTTTTAAGGGGGCAATTAGTTTTTCACATGGGTGATAGGTGTGGTTTTTTTTTTTGTTTTGTTTTTTTCCTTCAGTAATAAATAAATAAATAAATAATTACTCTATTGTGTGTTTAGTCAGGTTGCCTTTGGTTTATGTTGTATTTCATCTGAAGATCTAAAATGATTTAATATGAGATCTACACAAAAACAGAAGAAATCAGGATGGGGCGAATACTTTTTCACAACACTGTACAGTAGCAAGTCGGCAGCAAGCGGCTTGTTCCCAGGAGTTTAATCATTTTATGAGCTCACACAGCAGATAAGATAAAATCTGTTATGGGACCTGGCAAGGAACAACGTTGGATATAAAAAGGCTACACACCCCTGTTAAAATGGCAGGCTCTTGTGAAAAAAATAAAACCAACATAAATCATGTCCGCACTTTTCCCCACCCTCGATGTGAAATTACAATGTATAAAAATTAAGTGAAACATTTTAGGGAAAAATAAAAAGTCACAATAACCTTGTTGCATAAGTTTGCACACCCTTTTAGAAGTGTGGATATGGCTGTGTTCACAATGAACCAATCACAATAATCTCATGTTCAAAAGTTATTATTATACAGCTATCATCAATGAAATTATTCCGATTAACCCCAAATAAAGACCAGCTGTTTCTGTAGGATTTTCTTCATATCTTCTTGGTTTCATCTGACTGCTGAAGCCGTGGTCCGCAAAGAGCTTACAAAGCATTTACAGGATCTCTCCTATCGATCAGTAGAGGAGTATAAAAGAATTTCCAAAACATTAGATATACCATGGAACACCGTGAAGGCCATCTTCAACAAGTGGAGAAAATGGAGTAGCACCGTGACCTCACCAAGAACAGGACGTCCCTCCAAAATTGACAAAAACTTATCAGGGTGCCAGGAGACCTAAATCAACATTAAAGGAGCTGCAGGAACAGCTGACAAGTACTGATTACACTCTCTCTGCAATCTCTCGTATTCTTCACATGTCTGGGCTATGGGGCAGGGTGGCTAGACAGAGGCCCTTTCTCACATAAAACATCCAAGCTCGATTAAATCACCGCAAACCATGTGGCAAATTGTGTTATTGTCTGATGAGACCAATTCCAACATGTTACAGTGCCCTCCACTAATATTGGCACCCTTGGTAAATATGAGCAAAGAAGACTGTGAAAAATTGCCTTTACTGTTTAATCTTTTGTTCAAAAAATTCACAGAAATACTCTGCTCTCATGGATGGCAAACAATTGCGAACAAAATAGAGGTTTATCAAAAAACGTCTTTTGTTAAATATGGCCTACGGGTGTGGATGCGCTGGTGCACCCGTGGCCAAACGCACTGCTATTACTTTTTTATAGTAATTCTATGCTATTTTTTTTATCATCCTCCTATTACTGAGAGAATATGGTCACCCAGGAATACTGATCGTCCCAAACTGGCCCGGGAAATTGTGGCTGGCGGATATAGTCCGATCACAGTCCGGTGCACGGTCAGACTAGGCCCCTCCTGTTGCACAGGGACCTCCTCTCACAAGCACGGGGAGATCTTTCACCGAGCCCCAGATAAAGTGGCTTTCTGGGCGTGGCCCGTGAGAGGTTTCAATTTGAGAATTACGTGTTTGCCTCCGAGGGTGATTGAGATGATTCAGAATACGAGAGTGGCTTCACCGTGCTCTGCGTATGATCAGAAATGGAATGTGTTTGAGCTCTGGTACACACACACACACACACACACACACACTGTTCCCATTCTCTGTTCTGTCGCAGGTGTGTTATGTTTTCTGCAGGAACTTTTAGATAAGATAAGAGCCTTCCCTACCGTCAAGGTACATCTTGTTGCGATTTCGGCTTGCCATGTAGGGATTGACAAAAATACTAAGTCAACACCCACTTATAGGCAAGTTTATGAAAGGTCTGAACAGGTCTGTCTGTGGTCTTGAGCGCACCCTCATCTCCGTTCTCATTTGAGCCTATAGAGAGCATTGATTTAAACCTCCTTTCCCTAAAGGCTGCTTTATTATTAACTCTTTCGACCACGAAGCAGGTTAGTGAACTTCATGGTTTTTCGGTTCATAACTCTTTTATGCCGTTTGCTATGGATTGTTCGAGAGTGACTCTCAGAACTAATCCAGTGTTCATGCCCAAGATAAATCAGTAGATTTAATAGCGTTTCATCCTCCACCTTTTTCCTCATTGGAAGAAGAGCAGCTTCATTGATTCTGCTCTGTTCGTGCGTTGCATCACTATGTGAACAGAACAAAAGCACTGAGGAAAAATAATCAGTTATTTGTCTCTTGGGCTGATTCTCATAAGGATAAGACCTATTTCACGTCAGCGTCTGTCCCATCGGGTAGTGGAAGTAATATTATATTAAGTTATTATAACATGTGTCTTAGTCTTCCAGAAGGGCTGAGGACTCATTCTACCAGAAGTATGGCTACCTCGTGGGCACTATTTAAAGGCGTTTCAGTTCAGGACATATGTGCAGAGGCGAGTTGGGGTTACATCACACTTTTGTCTGATTCTATATGTTGAATTGTTACAGAGCCATCATTGGCTCATTCTATCCTGAGCATGTAAAAAACGAAACAAAACAGCTCTTGCAAACGAGGTGATTTTTTTTTTTTCCCCACAAATGTTCCTGCTTTATTCATGGATTAGTTGGGGTTTTTGTGTTTGTTACATACATCATTAATTTGTTTGGCATGTCTGCTTCGAACAGCATATCTGCAATACGGGAGTTGTCTATATCCTGTAGTGAGATACCAAACGAGTGTTTGCAAGAGAACGTTAGGTTACTTGCGTAACCCCGGTTCTCTGATAACAGGAGTGAGGTATCTCACCACACGTCCCTCCTTGCAGTTGCACGGAGAAGAGATATGTTGAGAATGAGGTAGGGACCAGCGTCAGTGATGTGTATATTAGGGAGGCGGGACTCACGCATCACTGTCGTGATTGGTCTGTCAGCCGACAGACGTGGTGTTATTGGTGCTTCCAGGATCGGTCACGCCCGAGGCGTTTCCCATAGTGAGATACCTCACTCTTGTTGTCAGAGAACTGGGGTTACACAAGTACCCTAAAGGTGTCTGCTAGTAAGCTGAAGGCGAAAATTTCACCTTTCAACACGACGCAAAGCATACATCCAAATCAACAAAGGAATGGCTTGACCAACAGAAGATCAATGTTTTTGAATGCCCTAGCCTGAGCCCAGACCTGAATCCATCTAAAAATCTGTGCACAGGAGATGTCCTTACAACTTGATGGATCTAGACTGTTTTTGCAAGAAATAGTGGGAAAACATTGCGAAGTCAAGATGTGCTGATAGGCTCTTACCCAAAAAAGACTGAGTGGTGTAATAAAATCAAAAGGTGCTTCAAAAAAGTATTAGTTTAAGGGTGTGCACACTTATGTAACTAGGTCATTGTGAGTTTTTTTTTTTTTGTTTGTTTGTTTGTTTTTCTTTAATGATTTTATATCTTTAAAATGTTAAAATTTTTCTGATTGTTATTTTTATACTGTAATTTTTATACATTGTAATTTCACACTGAGGGTGGGAAAAGTTCTGACATGATTTGAATTTTTGTTTTTTGTTTTTTTTACATCACAAAAACCTGGTTTTAACAGGGGTGTATAGACGTTTTATATCCACTGTAAATAAAATGCTCTTCGACTCAACAGTTTGCTGTGGTTCAGAGGTTTCAGTGTGAATAGTCATGCGAACTCATTATAGCATCGCCATAGCATCGCCATACCAAGGGATATTAGGCAGGGTATGACAAAAATGCTTGGAAATGCATGGCCGTGTTTAGTTTTTCTGAGGTTCGCTATTAAGTTACAGCACATACAATGCACGACTGAAACAAATGCTGCATTCATAGCCCCGTAAGGCGTAATTATTTACCATAAAAGTGAAAAAGCAGGTTTTTGTAGTAGTAGTAGTAGTAGTAGTAGTAGTAGTAGAGAGAAATGTGTGAACCCACTTATGAAAAACTGAGTTTTAATGATTTTTGTGCAGCTTTTACAAAACTGCTCTTACTTAGGAAGTATAGTCCATCAGTTAAATAAAACCTTTGACTGGCTCAATACACGATCGCCCTATCAACTAGTTATTTTCCAGTTTCAATTTGCCATTAGGTGTTAGAAAACACTCTGTAATTGGCCTAATATCTCATGTCTTTATTATTTCTCATGATTGTAGCAGGGCATCATATTGCTTATTTTTAGCTTTTAGCTACTATTTTGTCATTCCTCCTTTCACATATAAATATGTTTATATCTCAGGGTCTTTCTTGCTTCATACTATGCATCTTAGGCATTATCCTAGTGGCGGTAAACCCATATAAACAGCTTCCCATTTATGGAGATGCAGTCATCCGTGCTTACTCTGGCCAGAACATGGGAGATCTGGACCCTCATATATTTGCTGTGGCAGAAGAAGCTTATAAACTGATGGCAAGGTAGGTGTATTCCAGCGTTCAGGTAAACTGACATTGATGTGCACCATCAGATATGATGTATGACAAAGTTAACATTTCCAATCATGTATCTCAAATACACTTGATCAGCTGAGACATATTTGAAGTCCCGATTTCATTTCTTTAGTTTTGCACCGAGTCTGAGGCAAAACTTGAGACTTTACAAGACTTCAATACTTATTACGCATAAATATATTTTTTCATAAAATGTCAGTATTCACATAACTCAATGAGTGCTACTACAGTTTTTGCTATGCAGTTTATTTATACTTTTTTTAAAAAAATTTTTTTATAGGCAACAGTAGATACAGTGAATATAGGTTAGATTATATGGTGTCCTTTTGTGTTTATGTGTATACCATATTTACACAGGAACAACAAGAACCAGTCCATCATAGTCAGTGGGGAGTCTGGAGCAGGGAAGACCGTGTCTGCTCGCTACGCTATGAGATACTTTGCAATGGTCAGCAAATCTAGCAGCAACACTCGGGTGGAGGACAAGGTTTTGGCATCGAACCCCATTACTGAAGTACTGTGGTCCATATTCAAAGCACTTATTATATATCCTTACATAAATTTACATAAATAATAACAAACTACGCCGTACACCTTTGCCGTATATTTTCAGGCAATAGGTAACGCAAAGACCACCAGGAACGACAACAGCAGCCGATTTGGGAAATACACTGAAATCAGCTTTGACCGGAGATACCAGATCATCGGAGCTAACATGAGGACATACCTTCTAGAAAAGTCTAGGGTTGTTTTTCAGGTAAAGAAGTTTACACATTGTGGTCAGGGGTCTGGAACGGGCTAGCAGGGCTAAGCTCCCCATGCCTCTCAACAATCAAAAGACCAATATAATGTGTCACAATTTTTGACATCTATATCAGCCCAGCTAGCTCAGTTAGTAGAGCATGAGACTCTTAATCTCAAGGTCATGGGTTCAAGCTACACATTGGAAGAGACTGTTTGTACAGCTCAGTAATCAAATTACACTCTTATGGGCGGCTGTGGCTCAGGTGGTAGAGCGGGTTGTCCACTAATCGTAGGGTTGGCGGTTCGATTCCCGGCCCACATGACTCCAAATGTCAAAGGGCAAGACACTGAACCCCAAGTTGCTCCCGATGGCAAGCTAGCGCCTTGTATGGCAGCTCTGCTTCCATTGGTGTGTGAGTGTGTGTGTGTGAATGGGTGAATGAGACACAGTGTAAAGTGCGTAAATATCAGATTATTTGTTGTTAAAATGTTTCGAGGTGGATTATTTTGGATTTTTGTGGAACTGAGCATAGCAGCACCTCAATTGATCGTCTGAGGTCAATGATCGACGAGAGATATACAAATTGTTATGAAGGAAATAAAAGTAATAAATGGAATAAACACACATTGCCCAGTCAAAGTAGTTTACATTTACAAAATTTGCCAGATGCCCTTATCCAGAGCAACTTAGAGAAGTGAAGTATCTCATGTAATCTCATTAATACAACTGTGCAATTGAGATTTAAGGGCCTTGCTTAAGGGCCTTGCTCAAGGGCCCAGTAGTGGTAGGTTGGTAAGTCTGGGTTTTTGAACTGATCAATCTTCTGATTAGTAGGCCAATGCCTTAACCACTGAGCCACCACCACCAGGTTAGTGTTTATTTTCTGGAGAAAAAAAAAAGTGTTACAGCATTTCTATTTACTATGTTTGGAAGTCGGAGGAAACACAACATGAACCCAGTCGAGGATTACGCATCTAAAACACTTTTAAAAAAATATAAATCATAAATGTAGCTACCTATCCATGCATCATTCTTATTACACCATCAACGAGACCTCATGATATATGATGCATTGTTCATTTCTGATAGCTATTGATGGGTTTTAGATTTTAGCCTCCCATTTAATATCACCAACAGCCATATGTTATGTTGATGCACAATGTTTTACATATGTTTATTTGAATTACACTGAATGGTCATACTGAGTATTTCTTATTAGCTATTTTTTTTTTTTTTGTTCTGCCTCCAGTCAGAGAATGAAAGAAACTATCACATCTTCTATCAGATGTGTGCTTGTGCAGACCAACCACAATTTAAGAGCTTGAGACTATGTGAGTGTGTATGCTGTTTACGTTTGTCTTCACCTAACGGGTATCTCATTGCAACAGTACATATGCATTTAAATAAATGATTTTGATATATATGATGCTCATATAAAATATTTTTTCCATTGTTGAAATGCAAGTGGGTGCAGACAAGTTTAACTACACCTGCATGGGAGGGGAGACGGAGATCCAAGGAGTGGATGATCGTGCTGACATGGCTGAAACCTGCCGCACTTTCACTCTGCTGGGTAGGAGCTGTATGCTTTCGTCTGTCCTGCAGCATGACTTCATATCTTATGTTTCTTTAACCCTTTCTTCCAGTACACTGGCACCGACGGAATAGAAACTCCACTTATTAGTTTCAATCAGTATAAACAAGTGAATTATTTCATCAGCGCAAGTCTGTCATGAGATTATTCAGGGCACTGTTGGGTTTCTGTGTGTAGAGTATCGTGACTCAATTCACACCTCTCCACAATAACATTGGTACAGAGATAAAACGGACAGCACAACTAAAGCTTTTTTGATTGTAAAACACTGTATACAACTGCCACAATAATATTGTACTGTTTAAACATAGTAGGCTAGGTTAAAAAAAAAAAAAAAAAAAAAAGAAATACTTATGAAAACTGCAAATTCTTAAAGCCCTGAGTGTCTACTTTCATATGAGCCACAAGTACTCTGGAGTGTGATATCACAAGTAAATTCAGTGCTGAACACGTGCACCACCAAAGCAGGTGGAAACTCCATTTTTTGGCCTCTGGTTAAAAAAAAAAAAAAAAATAGAGTTAATGATTAATGATGTGTTGCGCCTGTATTGCACAGCATAGTGCTGTTCTGTTTTTCCCTGTAGGACTAAAGAATGACTTTCAGAGTGATGTGTTCAAGATGATGGCAGGGATTTTGCACTTGGGCAATGTGGTGATCAAAGCGGTCGGCTCAGACCAGTCATCCGTCAGCGTAAGGAACATTTAACTTGTGGCCTAGCTTATAACTTAACTTAGGACTCCTTCAGCTCAACTAATCTATATAATCATTTTATTGCTTATATTGAACTTTTTTTTTTTTTTTTAACGTATATCTACAGTGAACGTAGCCTATCTAAAGATGGAAGGACAGGAGGCACATTTCATTCCTCCAGTCTGGATATTCACCACAGAAGTGGCAATAATGTTCTCTCTCTTTTTTATTTTTCTTTTTTTTTTTTTTCTTCTTTCTTTTTTTTTCTAGTCTACTGACTCTCACCTGGCTGTGTTCTGTGATCTGCTTGAAGTCAGAGAAGAAGATATGTGTCGCTGGTTATGTCATCGGCGTATTGTCTTGGCATCTGAGACCGTGATCAAACCGCAGCCAAGGGAACGTGCCATAAATGCCCGAGATGCACTGGCCAAGCATCTTTACGCTTATCTCTTTGACTGCATCATCCATAGGATTAACCAGGCCCTGCGTGTGCCTGGAAATCAGCACTCTTTTATTGGTGTTCTGGATATCTATGGGCAAGATAAAGCTTTTTTTTTTACTGTCTGTATTGGTATTTATAAATTAGAAACACTTTTGAAGATCTCAATTACGTACTAAACCCTACTCTACTCTCAAGGCATACAGAATTCAAGATGTGTGACATGGATCCTTTTCTGATTTTGCTTTGTCTTTGGGCAGATTTGAAACCTTTGATGTGAATAGCTTCGAACAGTTTTGCATCAACTATGCCAATGAGAAACTCCAACAACAGTTCAACTTGGTATGGTCCCTACTTTTTTCTGTGGAGTTTCACTTTCTAGCAGGTTGTTCACTGAATTAGGGATTGGACTGACCCAACTCTTTTCCTTCCTGTCTGGTTGCTTCCTGTTAGCACGTGTTTAAACTTGAGCAAGAGGAGTACATGAAGGAGGACATCCCCTGGACGCTGATTGATTTCTATGACAACCAACCAGTGATTGATCTTATCGAAGCCAAAATGGGCATCCTGGACTTGCTGGATGAGGAGTGTCTGGTGAGGAAATCTATACAGTACAAGTTTGTCTTTTTATTCAGTATTGTCTCTACTTCAGTGTTCTATTTGCTTTGCAGTTTCCTCAGGGTACTGATGAGAACTGGCTGCAGAAGCTCTACAATTTTCTGAGTTCAAAGCCTATGTTTGAGAAACCTCGTCTATCCAATGAGGCGTTTGTGATCCATCACTTTGCAGACCGGGTGAGAAGACCTGCTGTGCCTGTTGTCTGTTTTGCTGATACTAAAGTTGCGACATTTTTTTTTTGTCAGATGGATGAGTTGATACAGATGCTATTAAAGCCACTTTTCAATTCCTAGGTAGAATATCAGTGTAAAGGTTTCTTGGAGAAGAATAGAGATACCCTCTATGAAGAAATGCTGGACGTAATGAGAGCCAGCAAGGTACAAACAAGGTTACTTGCCCCAGACTAATGTATGTATTTATATCTGGAAATAACTTTTTTAAATTCAGTGTTTAAAAGCGCAACATTTTGTACCAAGAACCTCAAACAAGTATCATTTTAATAATGTAATGTAAAAATATATACTGTATTAAGCATACAAATACTAATTTAAAGATACTTTGCTACTTAAAAAGTACTTAAAATTCCTTTACTGAGCTTTGCATTCAGATGAAACTTACGTATTTTTTTTAATATCAGTGTGTTCTCCTATTTTTTTGGTTATTTTTCTAAGGTACAGTTTCCTTCTGGAATCATTCCTTGGCATTTCTACAGACTGATTTGATCTAGACCGAGTCGATAGCAGTGTGAAGATGTATGGCTCATTCTAGCTGTTAAAATGTGTCAAAACTCGAAATCTTAAGAGTTAAATGCGTACGAGGGAAACCAAATGCGTCAAATCGAACGTAAAAACTGGGAAAATGGAGAATCGTCTGACTGCAGAGATTAGTAAAAGGGACAGATTATGTCTTTTGCTTTTGAACTATCTCAGATTTATGCGGCTGAAGATGTTTGAAACCATTTTGCTGTCAGTTTCCTCTCTTGGCAGATTTCTTTCATGAAAAGGAACAAAATTCTGTGCATCCCGTGAATCGTGCCAAAGTGAAAGCAGCACGACCTGGAGTCAAACCGGCCAATAAGCAACTTAGAACCACTGTAGGAGATAAGGTGCACAATCAAACGGGTCAACGTTGCTGTCTATGTCTATAAAAGCTAACATCTGTTTATTGTGAGCAAATATATAAGATTGTCAAACCCACAAGGGAGTGCATCGGTGTGTTCAGTCGAGTCTTTCGACTCTCTCTCTCATTTCAGTTTCGGAGTTCATTGTATCTGTTAATGGAAACTCTTAATGCTACTACGCCGCACTATGTGCGCTGCATTAAACCTAATGAGGAGAAGCTGCCATTTGAGTGAGTAATTCCAACTGATATGAAACATTATACTTTTATTTCGTTCTTTTTTTTCCACGTTTCTGACGTTTCATGTGTCCACAGATATGACTCAAAGCGTGTGGTGCAGCAGCTTCGGGCCTGTGGAGTACTAGAGACTGTTCGAATTAGTGCTCAGAGCTACCCATCTAGGTAAAAACATCAGTCACTGTCTCAATACTACACCTTTTTTCAAATTTATTCACGGTAGCCTCAAAGGCTCAAGACTTTTGCAAAGCTTAGTGCTCAGGGACGGGGGAAAAAAAGTCATGCCTTAGGTACAACTAGGAAACATGATATTAAAATAAAAGTAATAATTACTGTCCAATCCCAGAGTAATCTGATACTTATTCCTCAAGTGTGCACTTCTGTGAATTTGAACTTGTATTGCAGGTGGACCTACATTGAGTTCTACAGCCGTTACAGTATTCTGATGAGCCAGGCAGAGCTCCGATTGGAGGAGAAGAAGCAAACATGTAGAACAGTGTTGCAGAGGCTCATTCCTGTAAGAAGCCACCTCTGTGTTTTGTTTTTTGTTGTTTTTTTTTTTATTACTCACCCTTTACATCAACTATCAACTTCATATCCTGAACCATTCCGGTTTTAATTTTTTATTTGTTTATTTGTTAAGATTTTTTTTCTGAATTTGTCAGTCTACCATCCTGTTCAAAATCAAATGCAGTCAGCCAACATACTCATCAAATCTGTGTGTTCATTTTAAGACATTAATATTCAGATTCATGTTCAGAATTGGTGACTTAAGTCTAAATATATACACAGGGAAAGTTACGCATTCTCAGAGTCGGGTTATGCACATGCTTAAGGAGATTCACTGTGAGGCCTGTTCAAATGATACCAGTCGTGTAGTTTGGTTGCTGGTTTTTCTTGAGTAGACGTGTCCGAGACACGGTTTTCAGCAGTGTCCAGACCAACACCTTTAAACACAAGCACTTTCGTTTAAACCTGAAAAAAAATAAAAGATCGGGGGGATAGAAAATGCGAACTGAAGATCCAAATCACATTTTGTTCTAATACATCGTCAGGAGATCTTGAGCTCGAATCCTGTTCATGCCACAGCTATCCGTGACCGGGAGTCTAGAGAGTAAAATTGGCAGTGCACTCCGGGTTAAGATACTGCCTCCGACGACATATCATCCAAGCCCAAACAAACTTTTAACAGACTTTAAAGAGATTAAATAATAGTGTTGCGTTTATTACCGTATTTATTATCGGCCTCAAATGGCATTACATAGTTTTTGAGTGCAGTTATTACCCAAAACAGGTAGTACATTTCAGCATGACCTATTGTGGTCACATCAGACAGTCAGACAGGGGCACTGGACTTCATACTGAAGCTCACTTGAGCCAATATCACACAAGAAAAATGGGTTTCAGTCCAAGGTCAGAATCGCACAGAACACATAATCTTGTGTGTGCGAATCCGGCACTACTGTCCGAGTAGTCTTAAGTCCATAGTTATATCTGAATATCGATGTGTTGAGTTTTTGTACTAATTCCTCACGAGACATGTGTAACTCATCTCTGAATACAGCCCTAAATAAATATATAAATAAATACATATTTTTTGCAGGTATTTATTTTCACATCGTTAATAGATTTTTATGGTGTTCGGTCACAGCAGGAACATATCAAGTGAATATGTCTGACAGTGACGTTTTAATCGCAACAGGACTCTAATCAGTATAAGTTCGGACGGACCAAAATCTTCTTCCGAGCGGGACAGGTGGCGTATCTGGAGAAGCTGCGTTTGGATTATCTGCGCACTGCATGTGTGACCATCCAGAAGCATGTGAGGGGCTGGACTCAGAGACGTAGGTATCTGCACATGAGAGAAGCCGCCATCATCATCCAGCAGTACGTCCGTGGCAAGAGGCAGATCAGGTGAGCGATCCAGTTAAACCTCTTACTGAAGAAGCAAATCTCTGGATTCTGGATTCAGTAACATGACTTTTCAGTTTAAAAGATCCACGTTATATTAAGTACCTTCGGTTTACACTACCATCAAAAGTTTAGACACACTCATTCTTTATTTTTTTTATTTTTTTCCTCACATTTTAGAATAATAATAAAGTCATCAAAACTCTGGAGTAACACAAATGGAACTATGGGAATTATGTTGTGATAA
>JANDJT010000041.1:6779345-6795989 GCA_024331685.1 Stegophilus panzeri | reverse complement strand
ATTTTTGTCTACAACACCGATTTCAAACATTTAATCACACACCTTCAGATCAAAAGCTTTTTAAGATCATGAGAAACGTTTCAGACGAGTGTCCACAAACTTTTGACCGGTAGTGTATATTAGATGCAAAACTGAAACAAGTGCAATAGCAGTTAATTTCTGCTACAACAAATTTCAGACAACACCAGCACTTAAATGTTTGTTCAGTTGTCCAGCAGGTGTGATGTGTGTTTGTTCTAGGCGCATGGTTACAGCAGCAGCTCTGAAGCAGGGCTGGGCAGCTGTGGTCATCCAGAGGCACTGTCGTGGCTATCTTGTGCGCCGGATTTACCAGCTTGTCCTGGTGGCTACAGTCACTATTCAGGCATATACCAGGGGATGGATTGCCCGCAAGCGCTACAAAAAGGTTTCTCATAAAAGTCTTTAATTTGAATGAAAATTTCCAACAGCTCTGAAATCTCCCATGTTAAAGTTTGTGTGTGTATGTGTTCATCATTCATGTAGATGGTGGAGGAGCATAAAGCTCTGGTTCTGCAGAAGTACGCTCGGGCCTGGCTGGTGCGTCGCCGCTTCCAGACAATACGCCGACTCGTGATAAACGTGCAGCTCTCGTACAGAGTCCAGCAGCTGCGTAAGAAATTGGAGGAACAGGTGCGTATTAGAAACTGAATTTGCAAAATTGAGCACGCAAAATATCACCGTCATTTTTTTCTGGCTCTGTATGCTGTGTAAAAAAAACCTAAATTTGGATAAACCTGTGATTAGTCTGTAATTATTATTTATGTTCAGACAAGTTATGGTTATTTTCTTAATAAAATTGTATGATTTATTACTGAAATATACACTGCAGTTACGTCCTAGATTTATCTACATAATACATACACATAATATTGAAGATTATATTATACTACTGCTGATTTCTTCAGAATAAAGAGAACCGTGGTCTGATGGAAAGGCTGACCAGTCTGGCCAACGCTCATGCTCAGGGATTGGACAGGATGCAGTCCCTGGAGGTGGAGCTTAGCAAAGCAGCCAATGAGAGGCTATCTGTAGAAGAGAGAGAGAAGAAGAGAAAAGAGGAAACCGATCAGGTAGGACATTGTGACTTGACAGCTACAGATTATGTAAGTCACCGTATATTTGGATGGCTCTCTACGAAAACAGTCTTTAATTATATGCATTGTACATAATTCAGAATAGGCATTCTTTAAATACACCAAAGATACATAATTCAGTACATGTGATGAGTTTTTATCCCAAATAGTAACCATATATTTTACTCCATAAGACGATTGCTCAGCTTCAGAGCGAAAGGGATAAAGTCAAGCTGGAGAATCAGGCTCTCCAGACGAAACTCAAAGATTCCATAGAACAAATGACAGGTAGTCCAGTTTAGACCTACTATAATTCATAATAATAGCCACATTTCACTTAAAACTCAGTAACCGAAATGTGTCACTGAATTATTATTTTTCTTTTCCATCAGACAATTTTGAAGAACTGAAGAAAAAGCTCATACAGGACCTAGAGAGAGAAGAGAGGCTGCGAAAGTAAAAACGAGCACATTTACAAAACATTTCCAAGCTACGTTATACCACTTTTCCTTCAATTCTTACTAGATACTGAGAAAAGCGGGTGTTTTTTTCGCTCTCGATTGCCAGAGTTGCAGAACACAGCAGTGAGCTGCAGAAGGAGGACCTGGATAAAGAGATTGCAGCGCTGAAGGAGGAGAATCTCAGGCTGAGGGAAGACAAAATCCAGCTACAGGCTCAGGCCGAAGAGGACACACAGATCAACAAAGAGCTCCAGGAACAGCTTGGTCAGCTCACCAAACATGTCAAGGTAGATTCTGTTACTGACGAGCAGAAGAAGTCTGTACGTTTTGTCATTATTAGGAAAATCTGATGTAGCTATATATTCTTATCTGTGTAGGTGATTCCAGAGTTACACAAGGAGATTAACAGCCTCCAAAATGAAAGAATCGAAGCAGACAGAAAGATGAGGGAGCAAGCTGAGCAGACCAGAGGTACTGTCTGATACATACAGTATCTGGGTATAGTATGAGTAGGAGTAGTTTCCTATATGTTTTACTCAATAATCTCAACCTCAAGTAATCATGCTGCATTTGTACCTTATATAGCTCAAATAAATATAAAGTATGTGCTGGAGTATAGAATCAACATAAGAAAAACTGTCTCAAAGTCCATTTACTACAGACTGGACTTTTGTTGTTTGGTTTTTTTTTTTCTCAGCAAAAATGAATTTTATTACCAGACAGCTTCTGGGTGAGACAAAAGACGAGGAGATCATTCTCAGGTCCTGATCAACTTTTTTTCCCCTCTTTCTTTTTGAGGATTCAGATTGACATGCCTGTCTCCAAAACATAAACTGTAAATAAGGCAAAACTATGGAAAGCCCTGCAGAGTTTCAAGTTTTCCCTACTGCTAACACACCTGATCCGTCTTATGGAGGAGGCCTTGTTCATTAGCTTGTGATCTAAAGCAAGTGTATTTTGAAAATAAAGCAAACTTGAAACTCTGCAGGTCAGTAGGACTTTAAGGACTGGAGTTGAGTCCATGAGTTTTTACTTTCCTCTAATGCGACTTAGAACAATTCAAACATAAAGGAAAGTTCCTCTGCATGCTCATGCATTGATAGTTGGCTTTATTACAGGTTGACAAAAGAGGCAACAGAAGCTGCTGATGATGAGGGAGATCTACCGTTTGCACTTAACAGGCTGCAGAACGCCACCAGGTTTGAGAAACATAAAAGTATACGATGCATTTTCCATCTTATTTTCCACCTGCGATTACCACTAATAGTTTCAACACATTTCAATTTCACAATTCTATAACGCAAATTCCAAACTACAGCTAAACGTCTTAAGAATATGATAGAATGTATGTGTTTTGTTTTTTTTTTTGTTTGTTTGTTTGTTTGTTTTTTATACAATACTTGCAATACAGTATTAATTCAGATTACTAAACCTTTCCATAAGGTTTTGTGAAACTGAGGCACTTTCATATACATTACCGGTCAAAAGTTTAGACACACTCATTATTTATTTTTATTTTTTCCCCCACATTTTAGAATAATAATAAAGTCATCAAAACTCTGGAGTAACACAAATGGAACTATGGGAATTATGTTGTGATCAAAAATGCAAAATAAATCAAAATAATTTAGTATTTTATCATCTTCTAAGTAGACGCCCTTTTCGTCTAGAATTTCCAGAAATGTATTCTTGGCGTTTTCTCGAGCGATTTCTTGAGGAATTTCCCTGAGATGCTTTTTAAACCGTATTAAATGAGTTCACACCGACGCTGGACTCTTATCGGCTGCTTTTCGGAATAGTTCACTCCGAGTCGTCCGTTTAAAAAAAGATTTTTTTGTAAATAAAATGAATACGTCGGCACGATTATAGTTTTGTCTACAACACCGATTTCGAACGTTTAATCAAACACCTTCACATCAAAAGGAGGAACATTTCAGTCACGTGTCCACAAACTTTTGACCGGTAGTGTATACTTGTCTATGATGGAAACACACCGATTCTTCTTTCTGAAAAAAAGTCCAATGTTTTAAAAGGACCATTGACTAAATAATTTGTTCTACAAAAATATATTTCACAAATATTTATTGAACGCCCCAACATCTGCCCCCTTATAGTTCTTATAATTCCATTCTTATAAATGAGTTGCACAAAAAGTTTTCTGTCCTTTCTCAGTAGAGGGAAACATCAAAATTCTGACGTGTGGTATACTCTACAGATGTGGTAGATAGCGATCAGTTAAAAGTAGTGCTATAAACAGTATGGTCACAATTATGGCGACATGGAGGTGCAGCGGTTAGTGTTGCCACCTCACCACTCCAGGGTCCTCAGTTCAATCCTGAGCTCGGGTTACTGCCTGCGTGGAGTTTTACATGGTCTCCCACTTTGTCTGTGTGAGATTCCTCCAGGATCTCCAGTTTCCTCCCACCTCCCCAAAACATGCCCGTCAGTGAACTGGGCACATTAAATTGCCCCTAGATGTGAATGGATGTGTGTGTGTGTCCTGCCTCATGCCCAGTGTTCCTGGGGAAAGGCTCCAGATTCACTGTGACCTTGACCAGGATAAAGCAATTACTGAATGAATGAATTTTTGAATGAAAGTTCATCGATTATTATTATTTTTTATTTTTATTTTTTTTTTTAAATCTTTTTGTTTTTATCTGGTTATACTCTGTGTCTCTTCCTGGGTTAGGCTGGTGGAGACCCATTTACGGGAGCAAAAGGAAGATTACAAAAGTAAGCTGGAGGCACTGGTTTTCAAAAATGATCACCTGAGTAGAGAGAACCAGCAGCTACAAGCCCTCTTTCAGGAGAAGAATGATGTCAACCAAAGCATTGGACAGGAGGTGGCCCGGCTCACTGCTGAAAACATGGTACTGTATGTTGGTGTTCTTTATTCTCACTACCTGGTGAGATGGATGGTTGGAAGGCGAGGCGGGGGGTTGGAAGGTGAGGCGGAGGGTTGGAAGGTGAGGCGGAGGGTTGGAAGGCGAGGCGGAGGGTTGGAAGGCGAGGCGGAGGGTTGGAAGGCGAGGCGGAGGGTTGGAAGGCGAGGTGGAGGGTTGGAAGGCGAGGCGGAGGATTGGAAGGCAAGGCGAAGGGTCGGAAGGCGAGACGGATGGTTGGAAGGCGAGACGGATGGTTGGAAGGCGAGGCGAAGGGACGGAAGGCGAGGCGAAGGGACAGAAGGTGAGGTGAAGGGATGGAAGGCGAATGGACGGAAGGTGAGACGGATTGTTGTAAGGCGAGGTGAAGGGACGGAAGGCGAGGCGAAGGGACGGAAGGCGAGGCGAAGGGACGGAAGGCGAGGGGGAGGGGTGGAAGGCGAGGCGAAGGGATGGAAGGCGAGGCGGATGGTTGGAAGGCGAGGCGGATAGTTGGAAGGCGAGGCGAAGGGATGGAAGGCAAGGCGGATTGTTGGAAGGCGAGGCGGATGGTTGGAAGGCGAGGCGGATGGTTGGAAGGTGTTAGAGCAAAGAAAGCCGTGCCCAAACCCTTGGGGAGTATGGAAGAATGAAACTTAACCTTCTGGCAAACATCATTTGCATGACAGATTCTATTAAAACTATTGGGAACGTGATTGTGATGAACATTTCTGTGTTATATGTAGGCGATCCCTGAGCTGAAGCAACAGGTAACAGAGCTACAGCGTCACAAGCAGGAGCTGGAAGCACAGCTAGAGAAACAGTGCACCGAGATGACTGGTGAGCTCTTTACAGGGAAAACACTCTTTCATTACAGTAATGATTACCTGTTAATTTTTTATATCAATTTGTTTGACAGAAAATAATACAAGGGTATCCAGTAAGCTTGAAGAGGAAAGCTCACAAAGAAGGTAACTGCCATGCCTCCATTTTTTTTTAATCCTAAAAACACATTATTGACTATGTGTATACAAGTATGTTATGTGTGTGGATTTCTACACACAGGCTTTTGGAGGAGAGGAACAGAGAAAGTGAGAGAGAAAGAGAGGAGATGGGGAAGAAGCTGGAGGAGCTAGAGGAGATGGTAGAGCAGCTTAAGAGACTCCAGCAAACAGAAAATGAAGCTAAGAGCAAACTCAGACAGGAGACTTCACGCCTTACAGCTGAGAACATGGTGTGTGTGTTTGTGCATTCCTGACAACTTTCTGCAACTGATCTCGTCACCGGTTAGCTTATGATTTAGGTATATCTTTTGTTCACAGGACTTTGAAGAACAATTAGATATGAAAGACCGAACCATAAAGAGGCTGCAGGACCAAATCAAAGCTCTTCAGGCACCAATGAAAGGTAAGGTGCAGAGCTGACTGGCTGTGATCTACTGACCTGGGTTTACATTTATAATAATGTGCCAACTCTTTTGTCAACAGCCAGTGAGAAAGCCGGACCAGCTGTTCCGAAAGAATACCTTGGCATGCTGGAGTATAAGAAAGACGATGAAGGCAGGCTTGTGCGGACGTTAATACTTGGTAACTTCCACTTCTGCTCATTGTGTCTATATATAGGTCAAATGTACCTACTCATCATCATACATGTTATATTAGATTGATTCGATTGACAGCATGTATTAGCTGGTTATAAAGGAGGTCAGTGGAGTAGCAGTTGAATATGTGAGATTTCAAAGCAACATACATCAAATAAGAGCTCTGAGTCATGGATACCTGAACCTCTGGTACATCAGTCATGATAACTGGAAAATGATTTAATGTTTTAAAGGGAACGGTATCAAAAGTCACAGTAGTGTCCACTACGGACAAACGGAATCAGTGGAAGAGGAACAGTGGTTCCTGACAGTGATAGCTGATCGTCGATAAATTCCCCAAATTACAACCATAAAAATAACCACGGATTTGAACGAGCACTTCTGTTACCCATCTCGACGTCATGAGCTTCTCAAAGCTGGAATGCATGGCAAGGCTGGCATTTGGAAACCATTTGTATCAGTGGCACAAAAAGTAGTACAAAACCTAGACCCCTGAGCAATGGAAAAATGTAATATAGTCTGCGTCAGCTTTCAAATATTTCCTACATCTGGGAGGATTTATGTTTGGAGAAAGCCAAAGGGAAGCCTCGACCCATAATGTCTGCTGCGAACTGTTAAGTACAGTGGGGGATGAAAAGAAAATCTTCTTGAAGAATGGTCCGCAAATTATTCAGGACTTGTATGGCAGAATTCCAAGAATGATTAAAGCCATTCTGGAGGCATAGAGTTTCCCTATTCCTTATTATTTCCTTAGTACTGATCTAATGTTACAAGTTTTCATTACTGTGTCCACCCCCTTTATATAGCGCTGTAGATAAATAACAGAAAATGAAGAAACGATGATGATCCTTTGTGGTTTGAAGACCGAATATGTGTGGTCTGCAGAGCTCAAGCCGAGGGGAGTGGTGGTGAATATGATCCCTGGGTTGGCGGCCCATCTGCTCTTTATGTGCATTCGACATGCTGACTATCTCAATGATGGAGAAAAGCTCAAGTCCCTCATGCGTGCCATCATCACAGGAATCAAACAGGTGACCACGGTAAGACCTCCTGATCGCTCTTTAGCGTATACAGTGCCCTCCAGAAGTACTTTAAACATCAATGTATAAAAAACAATCGGTACCCTTGCAATTAATATTTTATGACGCATGCCCCAACAGTACAGAGTCTCTTCCTGTAAGGTCTAACAAGGTTAGAGACATTTTTACAGGAATTATTATTATCCACTCCTCCATACAAAACATTTTAAACCTCCTTTGTATTCTTAGGTTTGTGTAGATTCATTCAGACCACAGGTTTACATTAGGGATTAAAACACTGAGCTGGTCACTGCATAACATGTGTTCCATTTCTGTTGATTGGGAGTGTGTTTGGCTGTATATATGGCCGAGGTTGAACCTTCTGGTACAGGCACCCAGAGCTGAAATGTCCTGATATTTAGCAGAATTCATGATGCCATCAATCATCACAAAACAGCCACAATGATCCGTCACCATATTTTAAAGTGGGTATCTATTTTTTTTTTTGTTTTTCCCTCGTATGCAGTCGTTTTTTGCTGATAGTGTGCATAACCGAAAAGTTTGGTTTTTGTCCTCGTTTCACCACAACACACACTGCCAGCTGTTGTTCTAAGAACACTTGTTTATTTACTGCATTTTGTGAGACGCTCCAAGGAAGAAGCACAAGAATCTGTATGATTTGAAAACGGCAAACTTTGGGGTTTTTTCGCCTTCCTTCAGAGTGTCCACTTCCTAGCAGCTTTCCAAATTTCCTGTTTGCTTAATGCCGTTTTAACTGCTCGGATTTTTAAAATGCATGACCATTACCCTTTTTTTTGCAGGTCTTCATTGTGTTCTTTTCTTCCTTGATTTGGTAACGGATTTTCCATGTGTGCAACCTCATATTTATACCCAGGGAAACAATAAATAGTTAAAAGCAATAATCAAGTTCCATTGAGAATTCCGTTAGTATAAAGATAAATAGATTGTTTCTTTGAGTTATATGATCATTTTTAATCTCTTGTACAGTATGAAGCGTGTCAATAATTCTGGAGGACAGAATTATGTTGCCCTGTAAAATTTAATGAAACCAGGAGAAGTAGTAACGGACGTGATAATGATATCGGATTGTCCTCCTGTTTCCAGAACCATCATGAAAACTTTGAGGTTTTGTCTTTCTGGCTGTCCAACACATACTACCTGCTCAACTGCCTCAAACAGTACAGTGGAGAAGAAGTGAGTGTAACTGCTATTGTAAGTCCGCTTAGAAACATCGTTAGAAAGCTAAAACCATATTCTCTTCTCGATAGGAGTTCATGAAGCACAATACACCTCGGCAGAATAAGAACTGCCTGCAGAACTTTGACCTTTCAGATCACAGACAGGTCATAAGCGATCTTGCCATTCAAATCCATCACCAGTTTATCAATGTGATGGAGGATGCCCTATTCCCTATGATTGGTATGATACTGGTTGTTTCTTTCTTTTTTTTTTTTTTTTTTTTTTTCTTTTCACCGACAGTTTTGTTTAAAAGTTAACATTTGTGGAGGTGCTGTTTTATGTTTTTCAGCAACATATATGCAGGTCCTCTGCCAAGTCTGGTATTAATCAAAGCATAAACGGTAATGTCCAATTATGCATTCTTTTGTGTGATGTCGGTGCCTGTCTTTCTCACTCCAGTCCATGGGATGCTGGAGCACGAGAGTCTGCAGGGCATCTCAAGTATGAAACCTACAGGTTTCCGTAAACGCTCCAACAGCATGCTGGGAGACGGGCTCAGAGAGGGCGAGGGCCAGAGCTACAGCATCTCCTCCATCCTGCAGCTGCTGAGCGACTTCCACAGCTGCATGTCACAGCAGGGCATGGATCAGCAGCTGCAGGGACAAGCCTTCCGCCAGCTCTTCTACCTGATTGGAGCCACCTCGCTCAACAGCATCCTCCTCCGCAAGGATCTCTGCTCCTGCCGCAAGGGCATGCAGATCAGGTGAGTGGGATCAGGAAGGAGATAATACTTGCGTAGGGCTACAGTCAAAAATCTTAATAATCGGATGTTTGGCATTTCTGTTGCAGTGCGGTATTTAAAACTGTCGTGTATAATGTGTATGAAACACTGAGCAGACAGACTTTAAAAGGAGATTATTAGTTTTCAAAATGATTTTATTTCACTATAATCCTATACCAGTTCTTGGGCAATAAACCTTTTTACCCAGTACTATGTGCCTCTTTGGGATAGTGTTCAGATGCCATATTGACATAAACTGCATTTATCGGGGAAAAACTATTTTATAAAAGCCAAGTAAAGCCTAATATATATTTAAACCAACCCCTAACAGGTGTAATATCAGTTACTTGGAAGAATGGCTGAGGGATAAAGGCCTTCAGGCCTACAATGTTATGGAGACTCTGGGGCCGCTGTCCCAGGTTGCCTGGCTCCTGCAGGTGAACAAAACCACTGACGATGATGCAGCTGAGATACAGCAAAGATGCCACGAGCTCTCACCGGTTCAGGTGCAACAGCTGTCCTCACACTCCTCCATTCTCATGGCTATTGATTTGCTGCTTATGCTTCCTCAACTTTCCTTCCTGCCTTTTCAGATCGTGAAGATCCTCAACTCGTACACTCCCATTGACGACTTTGAAAAGCGAGTTGCGCCGTCTTTTGTGCGGAAAGTTCAGGCAAGTTCTCTTCTGATTGATCACGTGACCACGTTTTCCACGCATTGTTGATAGTTTAGTATTATTTTTCATTTATTTCATATTAAGTAGAATTGGTGTAATCAGTACTGATTGTGACTGGGCTGTTTGGTCCATTTTCTATTTGGGCTTCTGTTTTGTAACAGGCGCTGCTACAGGAACGTGAGGGCTCGAATCAGTTGATGATGGACGGACAGTATCGCTTCCAAGTTACTTTCCCGTTCTGTCGGTCCACACAAGCTCTGGAGCTCCTGCAGGTGCCCAACAGCCTCCACCTGAGCTTTGTCACCCGCATATGAGCCCTGACCCGGACCTCGGACAGACTCTTCAGCATTGACCTTCCTCCGTTATCAACATGCTTTTTATGAACTAATCACTATTTTTAATTCACACATGAAATTGTTGGTTATTTGTCTGTCACATTATTTTAGACTCGGTGCCATATAACAATGTTATACGTGATTTTTTTTTTTTGTTGTTGTTGTTGTTGCTGACTCTTTGAAATATGTTTGTGTTTACATAGATATAAATTGTATTTCTATGGGCCATTTCCAGCAGCTAATTGCTCATGAATGAGCAAAATGTACACTATATTGGCAAAAGTTTGTGGACACCTATCCATCACACCTATATGTGCTTTGTTGAACATTCCATTCCAGATTAATTCCCCTTTTTACTCTTATAATAACCACTACTCTTCTGGGAAGGCTTTCCACTAGATTTTGGAGTGTAGCTGTGGAGATTTGTATTCATTGTTTTTGTTTGTTTGTTTTTTTTTTTTGTGATTGTTGCGGCCAAAAGTGCATGTGATTTTTCTGCGGCTTTTTTCAAAAATTTGCACGGAATTGTTTCGCACGCTCTTTCATGGTGATGTTTGTCGGTAAACGAGACCTTTTAGCTGTATTCGTGTTCGACTCGAGTGAATCGAAGATGACACGCCCAAACCTGTGGAAAATCTGAGCTAATTTTGAAAAATTGCGAGCTCCTCTGAATAGTGCTTGATTTTGCGTTCGTTTCTGTGATCACAAAATCCTGGAGAGACCGATCACTGAGTTCAAGTCAGTCCCGTTCTTCCATTCCATCCTTGGCAAACCGTGTCTTCACAAAGCTCGCTTTGTGCACGGGTGCATCGTCAAGCGGGAACAGGTTTGTGCCTCTCACTTCCAGTGGAAGCAAATTGCAGTGCTACAATATCCACATACTTTTGGCTATGCAGTGTATTATTATATGATGTATTATTATGCATTGATTTGAACCATTTCGAACCACATGCACGTGTTAGACACTGAGTGTATTACATTATTTATAAACTAATTTTTGGCTAATAAAATAATTTGCACAGTGTATGGAATAAATTGCTTGAATCCTTTCCCTACCTGTCACCATAGCAACGCATAAATATTCTTCACGTCTCAGTAAATAATCTGATAATCTGTGAAAGGCGTTGTTGCAACAGTTATATCTAAAGCACACACATATCCGGCTACTTCTCAGTACAGGTGAATCATGGTTTGTGAGCATCTTTCAGTGCTCTTAGTACAGTTTATTGATTTTATTCTGGGCGTTAAAACGCGAGCGCGAGCGCCTCACAGGATGCTGGAAACAGGGCATCCTTCCCGTGACGTCACATCAGCTGCATCCGCGCTCGAGCATCCATCCTGTCCATAAGGCTCCCTTGATGCTGTTCGGAAACTAATACTAAATAATAGGCGAATACTACTAATAACGCGCTTTGCTCGGGTAAGCATCTCATACAGGGGGTGAAAAAAGATGGCTGCCCAGGAAGTGCAGCCGAGTGAGACCATAGCGAAGCTGAAATCCGAGTCAGAGACGCTGAAGACGAAGCTGGAAGACGAGCGGGCCAAGCTGCATGATGTGGAGCGTGAGTATATAACAGACAAGCGGGCCTTAAAACATCACACAGCTGGAACAGTTCACGCCTTTGTCTGTCTGTTTGTCTGTCTGTCTGTCGGTTTGTTTGTTTGTTTTTTTCTAAAATAAAAAATAGTGACAAAGAATGCTTCGATGGAAAGAAAACCGTCTTTTCACAGGCCATAATATAATGAGGCTGTGAGTTATTTATAGCTCCTGTTTCACAGTACAATGAGCAATAAGCGTACATGTGTACACGTAATAACGCCTCTAAGACTGTACATAATGGCAGGAGATGTTATAATACTATATAGCACTGTGTGTGTATATATATATATATATATATATATGTGGTTGTTTGTTACAGGGTTGTATATATACACCTACATACATACATATATGTATATATACACCTACACACACACACACATATATATATATATATATATATATATATATATATATATATACACACACATTATATATGCGGCTGTAACTGTACTCTCTATAGTCTAGTGTTTGGTACAATATGGAGTATTATAATGAGTAATGAGGGATCTGCTTGGAAAAAAACAAACAAACAATAGAATCTCTCATAGAATTTGAAATGGTTTTAATGGTTATAATGGAAACTGCAATGGTTTCTGTGGGTCTCTACTGGTAATTTCTTGCCTTCTATTGGTGGCATGTTAGGTCTTGTGGATACCATGAAGAACCAATATGGAACATGTTTGAGCAGCTAATTGCTCATAAATGAACAAAATGTACATTGTATTGGCAAAAGTTCATGGATTCCTGACCATAACATCCATATGTGCTTTGTTGAACGCACGAATTCCAGGTTGATTCACCCTTGGCTGTTATAATGACCTCTACTCTTCTGAGAAGGCTTTTGCACTAGATTTTGGAGTGTGGCTGTGGGGAGTTTAATGATTATAATGGAGATTGGAAAATGTAATGGTGTCTCTGGGCCTCTACTGGTAATTTGTTGCCTTAACAAGTGGATACCATTAAGGACCAGTAATGGTAACGGTTTTAATAGTTAGCTGATGGGTTGTGATGATATTTGTAGTGGAAACCATCAGAATTTCTGTGATGGTTTCTATTGTTTGTTTGGGGGGTTTTTTCAGCAGGGATGTTTTAGGTTTATGAACTGTATGTGTTCATCTTTGACGACATTCCGCCAATAGAGAACCTTTTTTTGTCCCACCATAAATTGTCAAAGAATGCATATATATATATATATATATATGTGTACTAGTTGTATATACTGCAATGGCTAACCCTATTACAAAATCCAAATAAAATTACAAAAATTATTTTGTTTTAAATATATACAGTGATATTTGCTTTACAGCATTTTTGCACAGTGCTGTAGATTTTTTAATACCAATAACATTAGTGTACCTCTCAAACAGGCTGATTTATCTTCACATAACTTGTTGACAATCATTCTGCATTCCAAATATAATAATACAAACAAAGCATAAAGTTCTTTTTTTGTAAAGTCAAATTGTGAGGCTGAATGTGTCATTTAAGGGTGAAGACATACTTTTGCATTATTAACTTATTTTAAGTAATAATAATTCTACATTTAAGCCAACCCTGTTACTGAAACCTGTTTACTGTGTTAAAGGAAGAGAAAAAAAACTATAAGTTACAAGATAAACAGGATGTTTCATCGTCAAGACCCTTTCTAACAGCATGTCCAAGTGAAAAGTATGTCCTAAGTATACAACTAAGCAACTCTGTAACATACAACTAAGCAACCCTGTAACAAACAACCAGGCTACCCTGTAACAAACAACCAGGCTACCCTGTAACAAACAACCAAGCTACCCTGTAACAAACAACCAAGCAACCCTGTAACAAACAACTAAGTAACCCTGTAACAAACAACCAGGCTACCCTGTAACATACAACCAGGCTACCCTGTAACAAACAACCAAGCTACCCTGTAACAAACAACCAAGCAACCCTGTAACAAACAACCAAGCAACCCTGTAACATACAACTAAGCAACCCTGTAACAAACAACCAAGCAACCCTGTAACATACAACCAAGCAACCCTGTAACATACAACTAAGCAACCCTGTAACAAACAACCAAGCAACCCTGTAACATACAACTAAGCAACCCTGTAACATACAACTAGGCAACCCTGTAACATACAACTAAGCAACCCTGTAACAAACAACTAAGTAACCCTGTAACATACAACTAGGCAACCCTGTAACAAACAACTAAGCAACCCTGTAACATATAACTAAGCAACCCTGTAACCTACAACTAAGCAACCCTGTAACAAACAACTAGGCAACCCTGTAACATACAACTAGGCAACCCTGTAACATACAACTAAGCAACCCTGTAACATACAACAAGGCAACCCTGTAACATACAACCAAGCTACCCTGTAACATACAACTAAGCAACCCTGTAACAAACAACCAAGCAATCCTGTAACATGCAACCCTGTAACAAACAACTAAGCAACCCTGTAACAAACAACTAAGCAACCCTGTAACAAACAACCAAGCTACCCTGTAACATACAACTAAGCAACCCTGTAACAAACAACCAAGCAACCCTGTAACATGCAACCCTGTAACAAACAACTAAGCAACCCTGTAACAAACAACCAAGCTACCCTGTAACATACAACCAAGCAACCCTGTAAAAAACAAGTTGCTTTTTGGTACTCTAATGGTGGAATGTCCCACTCATCATCTAAAGCCTTGTAACATTCTGGTCACACAGAATATTACTGTACACTCTTTATACATAATATTATTTTCCTAAGCTTAGTCGTGAGTGTGCTTAGTGACGTTTGAGTCTGAGTAGAGCCTAATAATATTTAGGCACCAGGTTTTCAAGCTCATTTCTATTAAGAGAAGAGGAAAATATAGCCCATTAAACACCTGCTTCCTTACCCAGTGCACCAGGTGGCAGAGAAGGTGGAGTCTCTCGGCCAGTTTGTCATGAAGACAAGGAGAACTCTGAAAGGACACGGCAATAAAGTGCTTTGCATGGACTGGTGTAAAGACAAGAGGAGAATTGTGAGCTCGTCCCAGGTACAAAAATAAATCCTATTCCAATGCCTTACTCACAATATGGCATGAATGAATGGCTTCTACACGCTATGTAGTGCACTATAGGGTCCCACAGGAAGCCATTTAGGAGTCTTGGTCTACAGGAAGTGTCATTATCAGCAGGCAAATTGCTGTAGCCTGACTGCAAGTTGAGAGATGTCGTGATCCTTCAATCACTTCTGCAAACAAAAAAGCCTATTACATGACTGTTTTTTTTTTAATGCTTTCATAATATCTATACTTTATGTACTCTTTTTGTTCCCTAGGATGGAAAGGTGATTGTGTGGGATGCATTTACAACCAACAAGGTATATGAATTACACCAAGTGTTTAGACTCATCGATAATAATAAATCTTTTTTTATATATATATCAGGGAGTGACAAATCTGGCTGATTTCTGATTTCTAAGGGTGATCTAGTCCTAATTTTAATCCTGTGCACACTTTTATCTGTATTTTAACTTTATTTTAGGGTAAAAGAATCTCAGCAGTTTCATAAATAGGTTTTTAAAAATATTAAAAAGCTTATAGTGTCATTTAGGACAGAATATTGTACGGCTCCAGATGTTTAGCTGCTTACTTTTCGGGTTTTTCCTCCCATAGGAGCATGCAGTGACCATGCCATGTACATGGGTGATGGCCTGTGCGTATGCCCCGTCTGGATGTGCAGTAGCGTGCGGGTGAGGACCTGATTGTTGTCATTTCAGACATTAAAAAAAGAGATTCATTTGAAAGCGTTAGAGTTCCATCAGGGTCACAATTATGAAGATAAGTAGCTGAGATATCTCCTTGTTTTAAGTTGTGTAGCCTTCTAAAGAGAGCTATTTGTGTTTCGCAGTGGTCTTGACAACAAGTGTTCTGTGTACCCACTCTCCCTGGATAAGAACGAGAATCTGGCAGCGAAGAAGAAGTCCGTGGCAATGCACACCAATTACTTGTCTGCCTGCAGCTTCACCAACTCAGACATGCAGGTCCACAATATCAGTCTTTTTCTTTGTTTTATTAATTCTAAATAAAATGGATCTGTAGATCTTATGTAAATGACGCTATACTTATAGCTGGCTGCATCAAATCGTCATCTTAAACATGCCGGATAACATGGTATGTCGTCTCGTAGAACATACTGAAATCCGCATTTGTTGTGAGTTGGTTTTCTGCATGTAGGTAATAGCTATGGCTCTTTATTTCAGATCCTGACATCGAGTGGTGATGGAACGTGTGCACTGTGGGATGTGGAAAGTGGACAGCTGCTCCAGAGTTTCCATGGTCATGCAGCTGATGTGCTTTGCCTGGACCTCGCTCCATCTGAGACCGGCAACACCTTTGTCTCTGGGGTCAGAAACACATCACTTACTGTTTTCTCTCTCTCTCTCTCTCTCTCTCTCTCTCTCTCGCTCTCGCTTTCTCTCTCTCTCAGAAGTACTATTGTGATTGTGCAATGACCTTTTTTTTTTTTTTTTTTTAATTTCATTTTCTTACCAATATCTCAGGGCTGTGATAAGAAGGCAAATGTATGGGACATGCGCTCAGGACAGTGCATCCAGTCATTTGAGACCCACGAGTCAGATATTAACAGTGTGCGGTGAGTTCACCTTCTCGCACACCATTTTGAGCTATTCGTTAGGATTAACAGACTGGTCTGATTTTGTTTTTGTTTTTGTAAAGGAAAGTATTCACACTGCTGCTACATTCTGAAAGCACGCTTTTTTCTTTCTTTCTTTTTTTTGCTATAGATACTATCCGAGTGGGGACGCATTTGCCTCTGGCTCAGATGATGCTACTGTGAGTTTTCTCCTTTTATTGTTCCCCCATTACAATCTAACTGCATGATCATACTGAGAGAGTGAGTGAGAATGATAAGGGAGGCAAAGAAGACCTCAAAATTAGAACTGCACAGTCAGTACGTTTACACGGACAACAATAATCCGATATTAACCCGATTAAGACGATACTCTGATTAAGAAACTAGCA
>JANDJT010000041.1:6749680-6762698 GCA_024331685.1 Stegophilus panzeri | reverse complement strand
CAGGGACAGACACGCAGGGACAGACACGCAGGGACAGACACGCAGGGACAGACACGCAGGGACAGACACGCAGGGACAGACACGCAGGGACCGACACACACACAGCTTATATTACTATTAGAAATGGCATGATGCCCCTTCATATTTTCCGATACTGGAACCTTGAATATCAGCCGAAATCAACACCCTTCCATTATTTTTCTTCACAAAACTAATACAAATATTTACAGTTGTTTTAAATGAAGGGGAAAAAAGTAGCTAAAACATGACTTTTTAATTCAGTTAAACACTCTTACAAACATCGCAAAACGCATTGAGTATATGGAAATATTTTCCAGTTCCAATAAAAATAAAGACCTTTAATGTGAGGTACTGCTGCACAGCTGGCACGGTAGCAACTCCCACATATTGTGTTTGCTTTCCTGAAAATATCTCACTGGTTGTCCACGTTGTCATGGTTAACGTTAGGCCACATGGCCCTTGCTGCTATCACATGACCTATTTTAACCTGCTTTATGTTGGTGTGCTTTGATATTTCAGGCTATATTTGTTACAGGATTGAATCGAATTAGTTTCTTCTTTTTCCGATATTTGATCCACTTTTATTTTTCTTTTTTTTTTTTTTTCTTTTTCTTCCCTGGTGTTGGCCTGATACCAATCCTGTGTCTGACTGCTGTCATTTCTAATTATTATCTTCTTATACATATACTGTACATATGTTTCGTATGTATACATATTCCCAAATAAAATCTCGGTATCCAAAAAAAAAAAACCACTACGTGGTCAAAAGTTTGTGGACACTTGACCATCACACCCGTGTGTGTTCCTTCCTTCAATGATTGGAAGCACACAATTGTGTAGGATGTCTTTGTTTTGCTGTAGAATTACAAGAGGCCCAAACTTGTTCCAGCATGACAATGCACCTGTGAGCTCCATGAAGACATGGTTTGCCAAGGTTGGTGCGGAAGAACTCGAGTGTCCTATACAGACTCCTGACCTCAACCCCACTGAACACCTTTGGGATGAACTGGAAAGCCGACTGCACCCCAGACCTCCTCACCCGACATCAGTACATGACTTCACTAACGCTCGTGTAGCTGAATGAACACAAATCCCCAGCGCCACGCTCTAAAATCTAATGGAAAGCCTTGCTAGAAGAGCGGAGATTATTATAACATGCTCAACAAGCACATATGGTTGTGATGGTCAGGTGTCCACATACTTTTGCGCCCGCCCCCATTTTTATTTTTTGTGTCTGTCTGTCTCTCACCTTCATGATCTCAACTATAATGAGGTATATTACCTACCACACTCAGCTTATTCTCTCTCTCTCTATCTCTCTCTCTCTTTCTCTTTCTTATTAGCCATGCAAGAAACCTGTGAGGAACATTTGTTTATATTCAAATCCTACATACTATATTTAGCAAAAACTTTGGACTCATGAAGACACACATATTTTGAAATTGCTTTTCAGAGGTATTTTTTTTCGAGTAACCCCATTTTTCCGTGTTCTGTTGTCAGGTGCTTGGAGAGTACTCCTGCATGAGAGAAGGCCTGGACCAGCGTGAGGTCGTGTCGCTCCTGAAGAAGCTGTTGGAGCAGAGAGGAGTGAGCTCAGAGACCAGGAGCTGGGTGCTGTGTGCTCTCACTAAGCTGTGTCAGAGCTCTGGATCTGCAGAGCTGGTAATAGAACTGGCAGAGAGCTCGGCCTCGTCCCTGGACACGGTGCTGCGCCAACAGGCGCATGAGCTTCTGTGTCTCAGCCAGGACTCGCAGCTCCACGCTCGGGTACTGCACCAATCCAGGGCCAGCACGCAGGTGAGGATCATCTATTAAAATTCAATTTCCAGCTTTCACTTCATTTTTCACTTCAGAATTGAATCGAATTTTGTTATTCAGTTAACTCTTTGGCTGTTTTATCATTTATTTTTATATCATTGTATTTAGTTTTTACTTTATCTGTAATTTGCTTTTGCTCAGCTTTATATTTCCTACAAAACGCATTTTAATGTTATATCTGTTTGTTTTTCTGATTATTTTTTATTCTACATTTCTATGTTCTATTTATGAAAATGTTATTTGTTTTTTTTTTTCTTTCCCCTTTGTTTGCATGACTTGTTTGTTTTGTATTCTGTTTATTTTAATTGTCCGTTCTTTTTTGCGTACACCTTTAAGCATTTTATTTTATTCGATTTAGAAAATTGCAACATGAATAAAATCATTATTGTTATTATTAAAACCTATTCATCAAAGGCGAAACCTTTTTTCTTTTTTTTTCTTTTTTTTTTGCTGTGTGTGTGTGTGTGCGAGACACAGGTGGACTCCTCGCTCTCGTTTCTGGATGGGTTCGTATCTGAAGCTCTAGCTGCAGGAGCTGCTCCGTATAAACCCCCTCATCAGAGACAGGAAGAGCTGTGTCAGCAGAGAGGTACTGCCACGCTCTGAACCTGTTTCATGTTTCATGATTACCATCTTGCATGATTAAGTATGCTGTATAGCACTGCAGGAAAAGTGTGAACAAATTTAATGTTGCTGTGTAGAATTATATAGAAGGCTGCAGACAAAATAAAAAAACAACAGAAATACACAAACCTACACTACCGGTCAAAAGTTTGTGGACGCTCGACCGAAATGTTTCTCATGATCTTAAAAAGCTTTTGATCTGAAGGTGTGTGATTAAACGTGTGAAATCTTGTCGTAGACAAAAATATAATCGTGCCGACGTATTCGTTTCTTTCATTAGAAAACTAACATTTTATTTACAAAAAATATTATTTTAAACGGACGACTCGGAGCGAAATATTCCAAAAAGCAGCCGATAAGAGTCCGGCGTCGGTGTGGACTCAATTAATACTGTTTAAAAAGCATCTCAGGGAAATTCCTCAAGAAATCGGGTGAGAAAACGCCAAGAATACATTTCTGGAAATTCTAGACGAAAAGGGCGTCTACTTAGAAGATGCTAAAATATTAAATTATTTTTGATTTATTTAGGATTTTTTATCACAACATAATTCCCATAGTTCCATTTGTGTTACTCCAGAGTTTTGATGAGTTTATTATTATTCTAAAATGTGAAAAAAATGAAAATAAATAAAGAATGAGTGTGTCTAAACTTTTGACCGGTAGTGTGTATGTATATGAAGTGTTTGAATGGCGTGAATAATTTGTTATAAGAGAACGCCCAACAAGACGCCGTTTCTTTTCTGTGTTTCTCCCTAGCACTGAGTTTGGAGCCGTATGGACTGTCTCTGCCTGTGGGCATGTCCTCTTGTACGCTCACAGACAGACAGTCTCCAACTCTCCTGTCTGTGAGTTCTGGTCTCTCTGGTAACAGCACTGAACCGTCCCTTAGGACAGGGTGAGTATGAACTTGCAGACATATATAGACCTCCACCCCAGATCAACAACATTTTAGCTTGAGGTTAGTTGTGTATTTTCTGTAGTATATTTTCCTTATTGTCAGTCATTAAGCGTTTCAAATCATCATGTCACGTTATACGAGTGAGGGAAATTCTTGGGTTTCTATAGAAACTTATCGTTTCTATAGTAATAAGTTTTGTTTACAGCGCGAGCACACTCGTGTTGGACGGTGTGAAGAGAGTGTGGGGGAAGGAGGGTTATCTGTCTCAGAAAGAGACTTCAGAAACCTCGGCGGTTGTAGACGAGCTGAACAGTGTACTTCAGTCATGCAACCAGGAAGTGGCTACACACGCTCCCCAGCCCCAGCCTGAGCCTCCACACGCGGACCAGGAGAAGCAGCAGCTGGCGTCGTCTCTGTTTGTTGGACTGGGCTCTCAAAACTCCATATCTCTGGTGGGTTTACTGTAAATATAAACACGTTTCTACCACACAGTACAGCGTGGCTCAGTAAACTAACAGCTATCCTGTATTTGTTGATGTTTCCACTGCCAAGGAATTTGCTTCGTGACTAAGTACCTGCTTTGAATTTGATTAACCTTCCTGCCTAGGTCAGTCAAGCCAGGACATAGGGGTGGAGCTCGAAATAGACCCAGCAATTGGTTAGTGTCCAGATGATTCCACTTTTCCTCTGGACAGTACAGTACAGACAGTACAGGAATAGTGGTGTAACCCGGTTTCTTTAAACTCTCTGGGTCTCGTGTTTAAAAGTTCACCCTGTAAAAAGGGGCACGTGACACACATTGATCAGCCATAACATTAAAACCGCTGACGGGTGAAGTGAATAACACTGATTATCACGTTACAATGGCACCTGTCAAGGGGTGGGATATATGTATTAGACAGCAAGTGAACGGTCAGTTCTCGAAGTTGATGTGTTGGAAGCAGGGAAAATGGGCAAGTGTAAGGATCTGAGTAACTTTGAAAAGGGATAAATTGTGATGGTTAGACGACCGGGTCAGAGCATCTCCAAAACGCCAGCAAAAAAAAAAGGGTGTAATGCACATTTATTTGAATCAGCTGGAGGGTTTAATGGCTTTTACACCATAGTGCTGTTAAGGTGATGATTAAATTTGTATAAAAGCAGGGCTCTGACGGCAGTGTTTGCTCCAAGGCAGATATCAGGTTTATATTAATGTGCTTGTTCCGATACGTTTTAATTTCTGTAGTAATGACTTGTGCAGCTGTTTTTATTGTTTTCTCCGAGGGCCTAAAACTGAGGCTGGTATGGAAACAACTGTTTCTGTTTGCTTAACAAGAACTAACTTGTTTCACAGATTTTACATTTACATTTATTCATTTAGCATACGCTTTTATCCAAAGCGACTTACAAATGAGAAAATACAAGCAAAGCGATATATCAAGCAGAGAACAATACAAGTAGTGCTACCATACAAGATCCGTTAATTGAGTTCCAGAAGAAGCAAAGTGCCAGAGTTAGTTGTTTTTTTGTTTGTTTGTTTTTGTTTTTTTTAAATGGGATGGTAGGGTGTTCACGGAAGAGGTGGGTCTTTAGCTGTTTTTTTGAAGATCCACAACATTAAATGTAACGAATGATTAAAAACATAAGAGCCATCCAGGGAGAGCCATATCTCCCTGCAGTTCTTGCCTGGTTTCCCACTGAAGCTAAGCAGGGTTGAGCCTGGCTAGTACCTGGATGGGAGACCTCCTTGGGAAAACTAAGGTTGCTGCTGGAAGTGGTATTAGTGAGGCCAGCAGGTGGTGCTCACCCTGTGAGGCGTAATGGAGACACTATACTGTAAAAACAGCACCGTCTTTTGGATGAGATGTTAAACCGAGGTCCTGACTCTCTGTGGTCATTAAACATCCCAGGACACTTAAAGGAGTAGGGGTATAACCCCGGTATCCTGGTGAAATTCCCCCATTGGCCCTTCTCTATCATGGCCCCTTAATAATCTCCATCTCTGAATTGGCTACATCACTCTCTCCTCTCCACTAATAGCTGGTGTGTGGTGGATGTTCTGGCGCACTATGGCTGCTGTCACATCATCCAGGTGGACACTACACACTAGTGGTGTAGAGGAGACTAGTGGTTGAGGAGATTTCCCCCATACTGTGTAAAGCACTTTGAGTGTCTAGAAAAGCACTATATAAATGTAACTGTAATTATATAAATAATTGTTGGTAAATTGCTCTGTTATTAGAGGAATAAAACATTTCAGGATGTGCTAATATAAGAAAAAAATACTCTTGGGTAGTACAACACAGTTATTTTCCAATACCAGCATGTGCCGTTGTGTTTTATTTATATACTTATTGATGTTCTCTCCGGGTCAGTTGGAGAAAACTGAGGCTCCAGCTCCTCGATTCAGACGTAAACACCGCCACCACGAGTCAGCAGCATCATCATCATCATCATCGAGCACCAGAGAGGCATCCACGGACTCCTCTCAGTCTTCCCGGCGCAGGACGGACGCCTTATACGACGGCTTGCTGGAAGAGGAGCCGGTTACACACGCGCAGGACTCAAACCACACGTCTACCCTGATGTCCACTACAGTTAACGGCAGCTGTGATACGACGCGGCCCAGCCAGACAACCAATGGTTTGGGTGAAAATGAAGCAGACACTGCTGATAGGCTGCTGATCAGACCTGACGCTCCGGCAGACCAAGCCTCAGTAGCGCCTCAAAACGGTTGTCCTGATACCACTGTTCTACACTTACCGTCTGAACTGGAAGACCTGCCTCGCTCTGACGTTATCAGCTTGACCTCTGACCCCCACCTGTCCGTCTCTTGCTGCCGCGTCTACAGAGAAGATGCTCTGCTGCTTGTGCTGTTCGTCTGCAACACCACAGAGATGCCGCTCCGCGATGTCGCCGTTGAACTGAGCTGTGAGGAGCTGGAGGTATGGAGCGATGATCGTGAGCTGTGAAGGAGTTTATTAAATCAGACCATGTGTTTTGAATATTATTTACACACACTGATGCAGTCCAGCAGTTAGTTTTCTTGTGATATATATATATATATAATTAAATGTCAGTACAATGCTAGTTATTTCATCAGTAACATTTAACGATTTTTATCCGATCATTCAGAAAAAGAGCAGAATTGGGTTTTTTTTTTTTTTTACCTTAAAAAATGATTGCTTGCATTTTATGACAAATTGACCAAATATCCAAATGAACATATTAACTCTTACACATTCAACTCCTTAAAGATGGCGAGTCTAAGAGGAAACGTGATGGAGCGTTTGGACGGCAGGGATTCATCAGTGTGCCGTTACACTCTGCTGATGGAGAGACCTCACATTCAAGTGACCTTCAGAGGAGCGGTGTTGTACCAAACACAGTCTGGACATTCACACACTCTGCTGTTCTCTGGCCATCTCTCCACTGCTGACTTCATAAGGCATGACCTGCACACGCCAGAACAGTGCTTTACATGATCTGGACTTTCTCTCGACGGGCCTCGTTTATCAAGCGGGATACGAACGGATTTATTCGTGAACCGTTCGTCCGAGCGTTTATGCAGGAAATGTGGCATTCTTGAAAATCACGTAAACTCATTCGTATCCAAGTCGTGCTCCTGAGTGTGTGTAAATTTACACAGAAGACGACTAACTCGCGTACACCTCGACTCAATCGACGTCAAATCATAGAATTTTGCATGAATTACAGCGATTTTATGTATGGAATATGCTGTCGAGTTTAAATAGCTTTTTTTTTTTTTTTTTTTTTTTAAATTACATTTACAGAATTTATTTACTTATTTATCATTTACTCTACATTTCGAAGTGCTTTGGCGTGTCTATCAAAACCGCATCCTTACCCTGGTTCACTAGGTCAGGGACTAAGAGTACCATCGAGAACATTATTTGAAAACCAGTTGTTTTATATTATTGGGATTAATTAAAGAATCTGAAATATAAAAAAGGGCGCCAATACAAATGAAACACACCATACAATTAGGACAAAAGAAATGGCACCATATAACGGGAAGACGAGCCGGTCTGTCCTCGCATGGATGCAAATCTTAAACAGTGCCTCAGCTGATGGAAGATTTAGTGCTCGCTTAATTATTATTATTATTATCATGATATATATATATATATAAATAAAATATAATGTTTGTGTATGTATACATGTGTGTATGTATGTGTGTGTGTGTGTGTATATATATATAATATATATATTTTATTATTGGCATAGAAGTGAGTCAAAATATCTTCCACTTCTGCCTTTCAGCTTTCAGACTTAACCTTTTATGGGGTTTTTTGGGCGTCGCCGAATGCAAATGAGCTGTGTGGGCAGTGCGAGTACGAAGAAAATCAGGGTTTCTGAAACTTTTTTTGTGAAAACTTCATTTGGCTTGCACAAACATTTACACACAACTTTACTAAAAGATTGATAAACGAGGCCCAGTGATTTTAGCATTTTAGCATGAAACCATTTAATCAAAAACGTTTTGTATGAACGATCACTGTGTGAAATGTGGTTATATGTTTCTTTTTCATATTTAATGATCAGGTCGAAAACTCAGGTTGTGGCGTAAAAAAAAAACCTATTCTGAATTCTTTAAACGTACATATAAAGTGTTTTTTGTTTGTTTGTTTGTTGTTTTTTTCCCGATAGGCCACTGATGCTGAGCACAGAGGAGTATGGTAAATTGTGGCTGTCCTTCTCTAATGATGTGAAGCAGAACCTGAAACTGCTGACCGGTGCTAGAGGACCTCTCATTACCACTCTTGATGCTCTTCAGGAAAGCCTCAGGCTACACACGGTGCACATCATCGGTAAGACGAGTTCGTTACTATTTTAAATGTCTGACTAAGCACCTCCTGGCTGAAGATGATTTTCCGACTTGGTTGCAAAGAGCGTCTCGCGTTGTCAGTTCTAGCTGCATTTATTTTAATATTTTATAAGTTCATAGTATTTTCCAGTACTTAATGGCGTGTGTATGTTCAGGTTCAGAGGGCATCGTGGCCTGTCGTCTGCTGAGTGGTGCCCCCTGTCTGATGCACTGTCGTGTACACGGCTCCTCTCTGGCTGTATGGCTGCGTTCTCCTCTGAATGCTTTCCCTGACTGTCTCCTCTATCACTGCCAGAGAGTCCTGCAAGAACCCTGAGCTTCAGCAACTCTATGCATCAATCCTCAACTGAAATGTCTTACAATCTTCCTGCTAACTCGGTATGATTTGAAGATTATGAACGAAGAAGCCTGTCCGTGGATGTGACGAGATCTTCCTTGAAGTAATGACTGACTGTAAAGCAATACATCGGCTGTCTTTCTTTAATGAACTGCTTTATAATCCTAATGTTTTTGTTTTTTTTTCTTTTGTAATTGAACCTAATTCCTGAGCTAAGGCGATGTCACACTAATGGTGTATATCAAAAAAAAATTATATATATATATATATTTATTGTTTGTTTTTCAAACTTTAAACCTTTCTTTCTTTGTCTTTCCATTCCCTTTCTGTCCTTGCACATATGAACGGACACATTGAAAATGCACACGTTTCGTTTGTTACTGTTTTAATTACAGCAGTATTTGTTATGAAAGACCATTAATGAAGGAGCCATGTCTTCCTTTATAACTGTAGAGGAAATATATTTTATAAAAACGTTATAAACACTATATATGCAAACAAGTGAGTTAGTTATGTTACCATTTAACCATTTATTTACTATTGCTGGTTAATTACTGATGACATACATGAGTATATTTCCTAAAACAGGTGCGTGTAGTATGCAAGAAAACATGTTTGTTATCTTCTGAATAATTTCACTAATAAGTTCAAAATATAGAGTATTATACTAGATATAATAGATTTGTGCTGTAGGTAGGAGAAACACTAGGAGAAAGTGTACACTAACCAAACCACATATTCACGTTAGAACAAAACAATTCCAGGTTTCTCGTTTTCCTAACACTTTATATCATAATAGTCTAACCATAATAATATGATTGGGGGGGAGGGGAATTGGGAAGTATATAAAAAGTTTCCCACAAAAATGAAATATTTAATTATTTATTAATTATTAATTATTTACTAGTTTCAAACCATGTTACCATTACTTGTTTAATTTTCCAGTTTCTCATTTCTGTTGATCCGCATTTTGCCAGAAATTATTGAGTCACATAGTCAGAATGAAAAGACAGAGAGAGAAAAAAAATGAGGTTGCAACATAGTCATAATTATTGCAACCCTGCTGCACTTGATGGGAATGATGTCTTCCCAATCCAGAGGCTGTTTATTGCTTGTCTGGGCTCCGTTTGCGTGGTATGAACCTCATGGCCAGACTCTGTGTGTCCTCCTCTATGGGCTGCTGTGAGAGGTTGTTGGACTGCCTGATGGTGCTGATGGTACAGCCGGGCTGAGGACACACTGTGTACTGCGACAGAACCGTCACCAGTACAGCCTTCATCATCACCATAGCTATGTGCTTCCCCACACAGGCACGTGGTCCACAGCCAAATGGCTGAAAGAAACGACTTGGCACCTGTTAGTTCAGGAGTACAGATCAATACCATCGTTTTTTTTCTTTTTTTAAACAAATGAATTAAACAGCATGCTGACATTACTGCAACGAGAAAGGGCTTGTAAGTATTTTTAAATAGTTTTGCATGCAGTTGGGTATCGTTTGTACATGAAAGTCGATCCAAAGACAAATGATTTTAAAGGCAAAGTGTTTTAAACCTAATTTCGCCCTCATGCATTATTCCCATAAATGCAACCCATGTCGTAGTTACATTGTTCTCGAAGTTCTCCAAGCTGAATTCGTTGGCTTTGGGGAAGAACTCCGCGCTCTTGTGCAGCCGTCCAATGTTCAGAATGATGTTTGTCCCTTTGGCCACCCTGTAGCCTTCGATGAAGTCGTCGTCTAGTGCTCGCCTCATGATGAAATCCACCACAGGATGGAACCGCAAAGACTCCTTTATAAAACTCTCCATCACAGTCAACTTCTGCAGTTCAGCCGGCTCCACCTCCCGTCCACCTGTAAACACAGGTAGGTGTTTTTTCCTCTAATTATTTAAAGTCATTATAAGTTTTATACATAGATTTGGCCAATCGCTAGGCAATTTCATCGATTTTACTGTAGAATTAGTTTGATGTGTGTGAATGAATGCAATATGATTTATTGTATCCAAACATGCCCCATGCTATGATCTTTTGTGAGAAACAGGACACCTACAAGGGAGGGAGGGGGCTACAGAATTAACATTACTTTTGATGCTTTATATACTTCTGCAACTAAAAACTACCATGAACTGAGAATGTTACCTAGGACATTATGCATCTCCTGCAGTATACACTGCTCCACTTCTGGCTTCTGCTTCAACAGCAACAGCATGAAGAACAGACTGATGGACAGAGTGTCTGGCGCCGCTATCACCATCTCCAACACACACTGCCTCACATCATCTTCTGACATCTCTCCATGATCCTGATGGAGATATGCAAACAACATCAGCATTGAATAACATACTCCAGGACATGCTGTTATAGGAAAATAATCCATGATGGAGTGATGTGATGCCTTCTGCTTATCAGTTCAAAAAAATTTTTTTCCAGTAACAGCACATCCCAAAGTGGGTTTTTTTTTTTTTTTTTTACCTCTTATACCACAGCAATTGGCCAACGATTAAAATTTTTGTAAATGTATTAAAAGAACAACTTTTTTCCCCAATTAATGTTGTGGAACATTCGGGAAACATGTTAGTTGCTGTTATCACTTTCATAATAGCAGCTATAAACAATCATACCAGTCCCCCGCCTTTCATGTTTTTTCTCTTGAAGTTGATAAGACCAAAAATACAGTTTATCCAGTTACTGTAAATGCAGTTACTGAAAACTGTGTCTTAAAACTTAGTGACAGCTTTACTTCTGAGCGTTACAAGAACAAGCCTTTATTTGTCACATATACATTACAGCACAGTAAAACTGTTTTCACATATCCCAGCTTGTTAGGAAGCTGGGGTCAAAGTGCAGGGTCAGCCAGTCAGGTATGGTGCACCTGGAGCAGACAGGGTTAAGTTGCTTGAACCCAAAACCTGCTGATCAGTAATCCAGAGCCTTAACTGTTGAGCCACTACATAATACTGACACTGGAGATTCCTTCAAAAATGCTAAATACACATGTTAAAGAAAGCTTCACCATATCAACACTTGCACACATTATTGTCTGCATCCGACGGAGCACACCTGTGATGTGTCTTAAAGCTGCAATGACTGTCAGAGTTGCTGTTATGGAAGATTAATCAGCACCTTCCGACCATTCAGAAGGGAGAATTGAACAGTGCTGTGGCATAAATCTGTCTTTAATTGTGGCACACATTCAGTAATTTTATAGCACAAACAAAACCTGAGCAAATATCAACTCGGTTGCAAAGTCAGTCTCTCCCAGTTTTTCCATGGCATTGATGGTTTTCCGCTTTTCCTCCACGAGCCTCCCCATCTCCTCCTGTAGCTCCTTTCTACAACAGTAACTCTGGTTAGAATGTAGCACTCCAAACAAGAAACTGAATATAATAAACATGTTTTAGATTTCTGTGGAGAACCAACGCTGCTTGTTGATGCTTTTTATACATCCAGTCTAGATGGAAAAAAATGTCTGGCTGGATGAGCACTGTTTGCCAAGTGTCAAAATATTTGTGGATCTTCACTAACAAGTCTTTCTCTGCCAAAAGAGAGGAGATAGTGAGAATATATATATTATATTATATTATATTTTATATATATATATCTATATATATAATATATTCTATGATCGAATCAGTTCAGGGTATTCACACCAATGTGTGGATGTAAATGCATGTATTTTGCAGTTACTAGAATTAACAATCTAACCATTGATAGGAATTCGGAGGAAGAGTCTGTTGGAGACGTCGACCACTACGCAGCGCAAGAAGTTCAGAGCATCCACATGGCCTGAGGAGTCCGTGAACTCGCACAGGACATCCAAGTGCTTATTGGTGGCACGAACACACACACCCACTGTCTTCTGCAGACCAGGGCCTGTTAGGGCTGGACCACAAAATGTGAAAGGTTTTTGCACTATTTTATTTATTTATTTATTTATTTTTCAAAAGTTTCTTCAAACAGTTTCTCAGAGATCAGGAAAATGATTCACCTTTGGCAAAATATGTGCGTAGTTTTTTCCAAAGCGGGACGTTGCTGTTAAAGATAAGGCCTTGTTCATCCATACCAATGCACCTCAGTCCACTTCTACTAGCAAATCTGGCAACATAGTTACTGCTCTTCAGAACATGGTACACAGCAGATCCCCTGGAAACACAGTCCCAGAAATTTCTTATGGAATATTTTGGGGTTACGTACAGTATGTAAGTGGAATTACATTGATGCACGTTAGAGGTTGAATGATACGGGATTTTACCGATACCGAAAACTAAGTTGGCCATATATAACTGCCGATAACCGATTAATCGACCGATAGATTTTAAAAATGATATTGAATGAAAACATAATGCTCAAAATACTACTGAACTTTATTACAAAAATTAACAGTGCTGACTGTTACCGTGAAAATGTACTGTACGTTTTTTTTAAATTAAAGATGTGTGAGTGTGTGTGTGTGTGTGTGTGTGTGTGTGTGTGTGTGTATATATATGTGTATATA
>JANDJT010000041.1:6728148-6738432 GCA_024331685.1 Stegophilus panzeri | reverse complement strand
TTATTGATGAATATATATATATATATATAACTCCATCTTATATATTTTGATCAAGCATCACTTCATCATTGTGTATTGCTACCTAATGGCTTGAACAGAGTCAGTGGTGAAAGCATGGAAAGGGAACACACCGCTTGCTCATTTAAATTGACATTCCCTTTATATCCAGAGGTGATGCATAATTTGGCTGTGCCAACAGTGGATTCTTTGCAAGGCTGGAACCATGGTGGTCGGTTATTGATGTCTAAGATAGTGACAACGACGGTGGTGGTGGCAGTATAAGATGGTGTCACTGTTGAAGATAAGGCCGTGTCCTGAAAAGTCACCAAATCCATGATATAATGAACAGAATGATCATTAAATCATTTTTATCAGCTTAAGATCTGTTACCTGAGCAAAGAGTAAGATCTGTTACCTGAGCAAAGAGTTTCAGAGTAACATCTTTAGTAGTATCATAATCCAAAACCTTCTTCACCAGAATTACTGAGTTAGTCTCTGTCTGCAGCCCAAATTCGTCCTGAGCGAGAGGGGGGGAGTGCTCTTAAACTCAGCTGCACTTTGAACAGTGGTAAACAGTAGCAGTATTTTAATGGTTTATGTCTGTTACCAGAAAACAGGCAAGACTTGGACTTACCATTGGAGATTCCAGACGGTAGAACAGCCTGTCTCCATCAAGGTCTTTAGCCTCAATTTTTCCCACTGTTGTACCAACTTTGGATAGCTTAAGAGACATCATACATTTTTAGTCACAATAACAAATCCATTGGGCTCTAATTTAATTCAGTGAAGTATATGCTTTAAAAAGTGAGTGTAATATCAGCTCTACCTCATTAACTTCCAGAGTGTACAGGTTCATTGCAAAAACTGGAGGGTTGTCGTTGATGTTTAACACAGTCACAAATACTCGTATGGTCTGCAAAGAATAGTTTTGAAGATTTTCCAGTGGAAATTGTAGTATTATGGAAATTGTAATTTAAAAAAAAAAAAAGAAAAGGCTTGCCACATAACACTGAGCAAGCTTACTTCACCCACTTCATTCTTCATACAAAGTATTTCAACAGTCAGGCCACCACCAGCAGGCAGGGTCTGGGACAAACACATTCAAAATACAAATGTACAAAAATGTATATCTGGCATGGACAGTTACGAGTTCATGAGGATTGGAATGAAAACAAGCATTTATATTTTTATAATCTAGCTCTCAGTGTGATCCCAATAAGATGGGCTAAATGAATACCTGTGAGAGGAATAATTACCTCATAGTCCAGTACTTTGTTTGCCACAAGCAAATTGCCATTTATTCCAAAGGCATCATCAGGATTTACTGTAATATTAAGGCTGACTCCTTCCTGAGTGGTTATTTTGACGACTGTAGCACCAATAGTGTTGTTCTCTGGAAAAGTCACTAGGAGTGGGCTTTTACAAGCTGTAGCAAGAGGACACAACAATGTTACGTCACATTCAAATCAGAATGATTTTTTTATTCCTCTTAACATACAACACACCACATAATTTACAGTCAAATCAGCTAAAAAGTATTTTTTTGTATTTCACAATACATTTAGTCAATTGATGAATTTAGTACATGTTTCATCAACCTAGAACACTCACATGACTTATTATAAACATACAGTTGGGTGAAAAATGAAAGGCAAACCCAACATAAAATGTCTTAGTAAGGTGCCACCAGAATAACTTCATTTCACCTAGGTACAGATTGGTACAAATATCTCAAACTGCACTGGAGAGATGAACACCATTCTTCTGGAAGACACTCCCTCAATAGAGCATGCTGTCTAACACATTGCCCCAAAATTTCCCATAAGTGTACAATCATAATCATCGGGTTGAGATCTGGTGACTGTGAACGCCATAGCATATGATTGACATCATTTTCATACTCATTTGACCTTTCAGTAAGCCGTTATGCCTTGTGTTTGAGGGCCAGTGACATCCTGAAAGAGGCCACTCCTATTACAATAGAAGTTTCTATTATTATAGGATAAAGATGATCAGTCAGAATAATTTTGCATTGAATTTACCATTCCTTACCCTGCCCTTAAAGTGGCCCAACCATGCCAGCAAATGCCTCCACAGAATAACAGAGCTACCAGTTTTCGTTTAATGTGTTACCTGTCTATATATACAAGCTTACTTCCTATGCTTTAGAATGCAATCTTCTGCAATTTGTTGACTAATCTATTGATTGGAAATAGTGGTCACCAACCCTCTTTCTTGAGATCTCCAACCAAAATCTAACATACCCGTTTTAGATGATCAAGAACTTCTTAAGGCAATGATTAGATGGTCAGGTGGGCACATTTATGGTTGGAGGTTGAAGGTAGATCTCTAGGAACAGTTTTGGTGACCACTGGTTTAATCTAATTTAACTGTGCTCATTACACTGAGCCTTATGTGTCGATTGTCAGAACCAACAAAACCACAACCAAGTTTTCACATTTATATTCTCAAGCCTTATTTTTTGAAAACTGTTCCATATAACACAACAGATAATAGTTGTAAAGCTACACTTACTCTGACCAGAAGTGATGAATCCCAGCAGAAAGAAAACTATTTCGAGCCAGAAAAGTTGGTTTAGATCCATTGCTCAGAAGGTATCTGGTCGATAATGTTCTCTCGCACACAACACATTAAACATATTAGCTGATGAGAGAAAGCAGGCTTCAGACCCAACCTTTGAGATGGGACGTTATCTGTGCTTTATTGGTCATAAAAAGCCGGCTGCGTTGGACTTTCGCCCCCACATAAACTCCCGTCAGTGCGGACAGAATTTATATGATGTTACAGTAACAAACTGTCAGTACACAGACACAGACCAGTTGTTTACTTCAAGCTTCCACTGTTTTACATGTTCATTGCAAGATCCAGCAAGAAAGGAAAGGAACATGGGATGTTTTAGATTATTATTATTATTATTATTATTATTATTTCCACTATCTCAGGGGTAGGTCATGGTCGTAACGAAGAAAAACCCTCTTATCTAGGATCCACTACTTCTCTGCATATTCAACAGAACATGAAAGGCAGAAGTGCCTCTAGATCAAAAACATTCTCACATTAAAACCCAAGCACTGAATAATGTACCATTTATAACTGGTTATAAGACATCAAACTGTATTATATTTCATCAGTAAAAATATGTCACATATTAGGTAGGATTTTAATTAGGAATCACCAAGATCTATTATGTTACATGTTATATTATGTTCAGCTTTATTCATTCACATCACTCTTGACACTATCTATAATATCCATCCATCCATCTTCTATACCGCTTAATCCTTTTCAGGGTCACAGGGAAACCTGGAGCCTATCCCAAGGAGCATCGGGCACAAGGCGGGATACACCCTGGACAGGGTGCCAATCCATCGCAGGGCAACTATCTATAATATTTACTTCTATATACAGTATATATAGGTATGTATGAACAAATTAACTCGATGGAATGATTGAACTGTAGATTAAACTGACCATTTGGAAGTAGAGAAACTCCACCACCGTGTCATTAAGTCTATAAAACCATTCTCATTTTGGACTGCCATTGCTAAGAACGGTTAATCATTGAACTGTTAATAACTTCAGTTCGATACGGTGAAACTATAATGAATTCAGAAATGACTCTCATGCTCATACTCATCATTTGCTCATACGCTCATAAGTTCCTGTTAACACGATAGCACTTTTTGACTCTATAGTACACAGTCATAGAAGGGAAATTGTTTACTATCGCACTATTCGGTGTCACCCAGATCAGGATGGGTTCCCTTTTGAGGATTTCCCATTTATATATTTCTGTAAAGCTGCTTTGTGACCATGTCCATTATTAAAAGTTCTGTACAAATGAAATTGAATTGAATCGAACTTGCTATGTCTTTCACAAGAGTCCTTTGTTTGTTTGTTTGTTTGTTTGTTTGTTTGTTCGTTTAACAAATTAGGCACAAGAGAAACAAACAAAAATATAAAGTCATACATTTTCAGTAAGCGCTTTATTTTGGTGGATCCAGCGCCCATCACAGGACAGTAAATTGAACACTCATTCGAGCGTAGGATTAATTCAGCATAGCCAACTTGCATGTTTTTGAGAGGTGGAAAGAAAGTGGAGAACCCAGAGGAAACCTACACGGACACAAGAACGTGACAAACACTGCACAGAGAGTAACCTGAGATCAGGATTGAACACTGGAATTGTAAAGAGGCAACCCTACCCACTGCACCACCAAACCCCCTTATGTAAATGAACAAACAAACAGCAGCTGTTCAGGTATTATACTGTACATAACCTAGATCCAGTAAACCTGGATAAGATGCAAACTATGTGATGCTGTTCCTTTTGCAGCACATTTCAAAAGAAAACCATATCCTTTTATCCACGATCCTAATTTGCATCATATACTGAAAAACAACAAAATGTTCAAACAGTACCATAAAAAGGCAGGTTTTTACCAACACCTGGGAATTAAATATCAATCTACTTACAGCAACAGCACACTTATTTCTTCTGTAGTATTATTTAAACTAGGCTGCGATGGTACTTTAAGGTCATTGGCTATAACATTATTTCTATCTTTGCCTTTAGAGAGCTTAAAGTAACACAGAAGACGATGGTTTCATTTTATCTTTCTCATTTTATTCTATTTTCAGAGCAGTTTGACAGGTTTCTGACAGTATTTGACAGGGGTTTTTTTTCTGCACATAACAAATTGGAAAATTTGTGAGATTTTTTGAAAAATGATTTTGTTTAAACCATACAGCAGTGTAACCCTTACAATCATAAATCAGCACTCAGTCTTAAAATACAGTTGATTTATTGTCTTCATATGTTCTGTAGTGTTGTATAACGGTGGGTTGGGTGCGTCACTGGTACACGCTGGCACACATATATTGCTTCATTAGTGTGTTCACGTGTTCTGTATCGCCAGTGAGTCCACTGTAAAACACACAGAAGAAGAAGAAGAAGAAGAAGAAGAAGAAGAAGCCTTTATTTGTCACATATGAATTACGGCACAGTCTTTTCTTTGAATATCCCAGCATGTTAGGAAGCTGGTGTCAGAGTGCAGGGTCAGCCATGATACAACGCCCCTGGAGCAGAGAGGGTTAAGGGCCTTGCTCAAGGGCTCAACAGTGGCAGCTTGGTGTGCTTGGTGGATCAGTAACCCAGAGCCTTAACCATTGAGCCACTACTGCTCTCACACACACAGCATACATAAAACACACAGCATACAGTAGGTGTCATGTAAGACCATGAGAGCAAAATCTCCAGTGGGACACTAATGAAGCTATAAACGTTACAAAGGAGAGACTTACCTCTTCTTGCTGTTCTGCATGCGGCGGAGGAAGGAGCAGAGAGAAGAGTGCTTGGCTTTAGATTGTAGCAGCTCAGCATGCCGGCTGGTGAACTCAATATCTCCCAACTGTCTGGTCTGCAATTCAGATCTTCTGTACCTAGACATCATGTGTCACAGCCACATGTTCACTACAACTCTTTATTCATTAAGTCTAATGATATCTAACCAACATTTTGAATCTGCAGCTATGAAAGTTTTGCAGAATAACTTTCTTGGCTTGGTGAGCCACATTCAGTATACTTAAGTTAGGCTATGGATTCAAATCTTTCATCAGAGGACACGCTATATCCACCAGAAAACAGATTTCCTAAAGCCTTAGAACATTTCGAAAGTATTGTAGCTATTTAAAGTTTCATTCAAGTCATGCCCTGCATTTGTGTGGACAGAAGAATGAAGAAAACTTGCGTCCCACCCTCTATCGTCTGCAGCAGATTCATCTTCTTCTGCGCTGTCTCTAGGAAACAAACATCTTCTGCAGGAAGGACTGTCCCAGCTTATGAAGCTCTCATCAGTCACCCCATTTCTGCAATGAAAACATGTTACATTTGCCCAATATTAGAGAAAGAAAGAAATAGTTTAACTCAGTTTGTGTCAGTGATTAAAATCTGAAGTGAACCAAAACTGAATACTCAAAAGATCTACTATTTCATGTAAGCAAAAGGCAGAAAATAAAATCCTGAGAGGAAATCTGCAGTCCAAAGACAAGCCCTGTCTTACCTGTCCCCTGATGAGAATGTGGACGTGTATTGGAAGAGAAGCACTGATAACAGGACAACCTGCACTAAGCTCAGGAGGTAAGGCATGATAAAACCTTCAAGAAATGAAAGTAGAAACAAGCTGTAAAATCCCAGAGCTGGTTTTCCAAGCTATTTCATGTAATATACAATATCAGGTGAGAATGCTGAACGTAAACAGGAGACAAAACCGTCCAACTCACCTACAGGATAATCCACTCGCTGTGATAAACTTGCAGAAGAAGAACGATTGTGGAGCCCACGTTTGCACAAAGCACTTTTTGTATCCCCAGAAATTATTGACCGGAGGAAATAAAGACATGTCATACCCTGGATTTTATGGCTGTGCTTATTTACATTACTCATTATGACTATTTACGATGCTGGAGGTAATAGGTGACTTTGTGTGCTCATGCTAATACAGTTAAATATCATTAGCAATACACACTTCCTTAATTAGCGGATACGATTTCACATTATTATTTATAGTCCCATTTGTTGTGGAAAATCAATGGAGTGAAACTTTGAGTTCAAACACTAGCTTGACCATTTCGGCACTTTCCGGAAAAAGTGTACGTGGTATTTGGGGAAAAAATAAATTGACCATTTCGACACTTTCCGGAAAAGTGTACGTGGTATTCGGGAAAAAAAGAAACTGACCATTTCGGCACTTTCCGGAAAAGTGTACGTGGTATTTGGGAAAAAAAAGTATAGAAAAGAAAAAAAAAACCCTCACGTGTTAGAAAACAGAACTTATTTTTAGTGTATTGATTGCAATAATCAGTATAAGCAGGTATTATTAGTGACTCATAGTTTCAGGGCCTGGGGTTTGAGCCTAAGCAGTGGATACTAGCTGTGAGGAGTTCTACATGCTCTTCATTTGTCAGTGAGGTGGATTGGCCACTCCCAGCTGGCCCCAGGTGTGAATGAATGCATGAATGTGTGTCTGTTTTTTGACGGGGTGATCCGTCCGATTCGAGTCAATTTTATTTGTGTTAAATTTTTGACATTGCCACACATCAGATTTACAGAAATCTGGATGAAGGTGTAGTTTTAGATCCCCGATGAGCAAACCAGAGGAAAAAAATTAACCCTGAGAAGACATGGAAGAAACCTTGAGAGAAACCAGACTTAAAAGGAACCAATCCTCTTCTGGGTGACATTATGAATTATAAATAAATATAATCTTAGAAATAAATATTCTCCCATCATTTTTAGGTACTCCAGTCTACAGTAATCCAAGTGATGATGTTTTCTGAAGAAAGAGTGATTCATGGATATAAAGTATTTTTGGTAAGTGTCAACTGTGCCCCCCCCCCCCCCTACCCCGTAAATCTATTCAAACCCTCAAGACATTTTCAAGTTCATATGACAATGCCTTCGATTTTAAAAGTATTACTTTTAATATATTTAAATGATTTTTCTAATTGGTAGTGATGGTCCACTTCTAAAATTTGTACCACATTTGCAGAATAGAAAATTTGTAGGTGCAACTTGGATTTGGACTGTAGACCAAACAGACATTTCCACTGCCCATAGTGTTTAAAGACAATATGATCAATCACGTTAAATCTTGCAGAAGAGATTATATCAATCTGATGAGTCACTGTGTACAAACATGAGGACTATCTTTTCCCTGACTGAGTCACCATCTTCTTCAAACCTTCTTTATAGTGCCTGTATAGCTGCCATCAATGGTATAGCTATGGTTCGAAGAGCCAGGAATGATATTTCAGGGATTGTAGATGTGCAGGGGAAAACACCGGGAAAGAACACACATGTTCACTGTGAATTAGAAGAGTGGTAAGCATGCCAGATCTCTGTTTTAAATGGCAAAGATATAACGGAACACTTTTTTCACTGTATCTGGGAATGTGAGGACATCAAAACATTCTGGCAAGAAGTAATAACACAAATTTCTGTAATTATTTCAAAACCCATTACAGTGGCCCCTGAAATACAGTGCCCTCCAATAATATTCCCAGTAATTGTTGCACACCTATATTTAACAAATATATTTGTTTTTGGATAAACATGTGTTTTGTTTGCAATTGTTTGATATCCATTAGAGCAGAGTATTTTTGTGAATTTCTTTTAACAAAAGATCAAAAGGTTAAACAATAAAGACAAATTTTTCACAGCCTTCTTTGCTCATATTTACCAAGGGTGCCAATATTACTAGAGGGCACTGTATGTGCTTTGGGCTTATTATTGTCAAGCTATCACACCAAAATGACTGACATTTGTTTAGTTCTTGCAGGACATTAAGGTAGCAGTTTACTGGAAGAACACAGTAAGACTATCCATTGATCACTGGTCGAAGGATCTGTCATATTGTACTCCAATGGAAAAAAAATAACTTACAGTATTAAGGGCAAACTAAAAGGCTTTTATAAAATCTGGGATCTTTTTATACACACTCTGGAAAAATAACAACGTATTATCCAATTACGAGACTCATCTCACTCCACCTGCTAATAGATTTGTATTGTTCTTGTATGTTTGAAGATATATGAATATGTATGTCTCAGCCTCTGTATAACAACTTTTTAGCCTTTGTAATTGAATTCTTGGATGCCGAGGACGGAGGAAATAAGGGAAGATAATTAAAGTATATGTAAACTTCTTTGTATGGATATTTTCTTGGGTTTTTTTTTTTCTTTTTTGAATATTTTTGCAATAAAGACGTTTTGTTTTTGTTTTTTTGTTGTTGTTTTTTTTAAAAAAGAAGAGTTGGAAGCATTTCAGCACTTAGCGCAGAAAAAAAAAGGAATATATTTTTAGGATTAGTGAACAAATCCATTTAACAGTCTCTATTTTGAGTGACTCATCTAACAAACAAGATCAGCCTGTAGCATGCTGTACAATACATTTATAATGGAAGGAAAATTCAGCTCATCATTGAGGCAGAAAAATCTTGTTTGACAAAGGAAGACATTCTGACTACAGGGTTATTAATTGTATTGTAATTTAGTTATTGTTGACGTTCAGATTGGAAACTTCTGCCTTCAGATGATGGAAGAAATAGCCCCAAAACAGGTATCATGTTCACAAAGGTGGTACTTTTGATGGAGATGCAGATGTAGTATATGCATAGTGTTAGCGTTTAAATCCTTTCTATTGCTTCCCTGTCAGAAGTCTCAATACAGCTATCTTCCAAACAATATCTCTGACCAAGTAAACCACTATAACATGTACAGGGACATCATAAACAGCTGATCTTCTCAACTGTGTATGTATCATGTGTTTCCAAATCTGCTTTTAATACCTATTTGGAGAACAGCATCCCTTCATGTTACATGGTAATTGGCTACACAGTCCAGTTTTAGTCGGAGGAGCAGAAGTCTCTGACAATAGTTCTTGTGCAAAATATAATCATTTTCACTGAACTTGTGTCCTGTGCTGAAATCGAGTTTGTTTTATGACTAATTTTGAATTTCAAGAAACTGTTATTTCTTTCATCTAAAATGCCACACTCGTATATAATATCATTATGGTTACTGTTATTTAATTTTCTCTTTGATCACTGTAAAGTATACAGTAATGGTGTTTAAATGTATGCAACAGAAATAATGACAAGTAGCTGACAGAAAGTAGCACAAAAATGACACTCGTGTATTCAATTTTTTCCTTTTAATTCCCTACAATATAGAAGCCTCCATATAGGCAGTAAATAGGCTACACAGTGGAAATACGTGGATTAAGTCGATACTTTCACAACACATAGCTGCAATATCTGGTATGATGTTATAACCTAATTCAATTAAACAAACGTATCTGCTACTGTCAGCATGTTCCTAATAACAGCACATTAAATTTGTGGCTACTAATAAGGTTGTATCATTTAAGATAAGTAAATCATACTTACAGATAAGAAGAAGAAGAAGAAGAAGAAGAAGAAGAAGAAGACAGCATAGTGAAATTCTTATTGGTTAGTATAGACAAGTAACAGGTTAGTATAGATAAATAAATCATACTTATAGGTTAGTGTAGATAAGTAATAGGTTAGTATAGATAAATAAATAATACTTATAGGTTAGTACAGATAAATAAATCATACTTATAGGTTAGTGTAGATAAGTAATAGTTTAGTATAGATAAATAAATCATACTTATAGGTTAGTATAGATAAGTAATAGGTTAGTACAGATAAATAAATCATACTTATAGGTTAGTGTAGATAA
>JANDJT010000041.1:6696190-6710618 GCA_024331685.1 Stegophilus panzeri | reverse complement strand
TATATATTTTTGGTAAACCACTAATTTATTGAGTATTTTTGTTTTGTTTATAACTAATAATTCTTCAAAACTGTACCTGTCTATTAAAACTGATTCTAGGCAAGTACCAACATTGAATTTCTGTGCCACATCGTAAACATTCGTCGAGTTTTAGCTGTACACGTATGTATACTGTATAGCCAAAAGTTTGTGGGCAGTTGACCATCATGCCTATATGTGTACCTGTAGGAGGCCTTGGGTGCAGTCTGCATACAAAGACATTCTGTGCAATTGAGTGCTTCTAACTTTGTGGCAAAAGTTTGGAGAAAGTGCACGTATGCGTGTGATGGTCAGGTGTCCAGAAACTTTTGCCCATAAAGTATACAATCTTCGCATTTGACTAGGTCTGTCACGATAGCTACTGTTGTCAGGTGATATATTGTCTCAGAAATAATTGCGATAAACGATATTATTGTCATTTTAAGACCGTTTTATGCCAGTGATGTAATGATAATAGAGCAGCATAATAACGCAAGTTTTAACTCTTAAGAATATTCAGATGTTAGAATTGTTACGTCGAAAAAATAGTTTTTCTCTTCTGAGGAAAATATCCTTTACATTTAGTCCTATTTATTAATTTGAGTCAATTTCACTCGCACTAAAACGGCATTGAATATCAGTCAGCATTTTATTTGACGAGCTGTAATATTATGTTTATGTTGTGTGTAAACGTCTGACTGATCTCACGTGTGTATAGGATGCGTTCGGGTGACTTAATTAACCCGCTAGTAAGGCGCTTCATTTCACCCGTGTCCATTCACTCTTCACTCTTCTCCGTGCTAGTGCTTGTTACACACTTTAAATTTTTCAACGCGCGCAGTTTTTGCATTCGAATGTGCGTTTTTAATGTTAAATTTGACAAATATTTGAAGTTCAAATCTGAATGTGACAGCCCTAGAGCCGACGAGAGGACAGAACGGGTGATATCGAGGTCAGCAATAATTGACGTCCGTATATCGCACGATAAGTCGATGAGGTAATTATCGTGACAGGCCTACATTTTACTTTCCTCAGTGTCATCATATGACATGTATTACTGTGTGAAGGCTCACTGGTTTCTCAGCCTAGATAAAGTCTAAAATGACTCAAATGACTGAGACGTTGTGTAAACGTGTTCCAGGTCTGTCTTTTTAATGGAACTCGTTTCCAGTGACCAGAATAGTTGCATTTTCCTTTGCTGAGAAGGAAACATGCTGCCATCAGATGTGTTGAAAAATAAGCCCCAAATCTCTGTCTACCTAAGCAGATGTGTCCCATATGGAATATGACAATATTGCTCAGGTTGATTATTTTGGAACATTACCCAGAATAACAAATGATCAGTAAATATCGCAAAATAGAGAAGAACCTTTACATCATCATTGATTTTAAGCTTGTCTGGAGTTTCTGAATGGAAATACAAGCCCCACATGCAGCGAAACTGAGTGACTCTTCTGAGCCACGTTGGCTAATCATGCTAGTTAAATCCTCTAATCCTATTATGACATAACCTTTGTCCTAGGCTGAACGCAGCCATATGGAGCTAGGACACTCACATTTACAGCATTTTGCACACACACACACACACACACACACACACACACACACACACATACACACACACACACACACCCAGAAGTGTTAAAACACATGCTTAAACACAGCAGGGTACTATATTAGCAAATCCTGCTGTATCTATACTCCTGAACGTCTTTAGTCTGTGAGATAGAGGACGTGAGGTGCCTTGGACAATCTCTCTTAAAACAAGTTCAGCCTCAGTTAGAAAGTATACTTTTGCACAGAAAGTCAAAAGTATTGTATTTTTTATTATTATTATTATTATTTTAAATACATTCCTCATTATAGTATGTATAGCAGTGCTCCTGCTGCTCCTTCTCTCTTCTCCTGACTCGTGTCTCCACCCCCTTCACTTCAACCTGTCCCTTGTGATGGACTGATGATGGTCTTCAGCAGTTGACAGCAGGGACAGTGACAGAGAGCTGGTCCATAATTCATAAACTGAGGACAGATGAGTCACTGTCAGCCACACCCCTCTTACTAAGAACTGCTCTGAAAGAATACGAATCAATTCTGCCAGCCTGCAGGCTTATTTTCCAGCCTGATCACCTCTTAGAGATGATTTGTAACTAGTACGTGAAATGAAACGAGCTGTTTCACGAGTAACGCGTTCCACCTGCCCTTGAGTGCGTCGAGTTGCTGTGTATTTAACACCACACCTGATCACGGAACGCTGAGCTGACGTACTGTGTGCTTTTCTTTCCAGGTGCCTTCCTGTTCTGTTGGACTCCGTTCTTCGTGGTGCACATGATGCGCGCTCTGTGCGAGGACTGCGACATTCCCAGCAGTCTCATTAGCATCGTGACGTGGTTGGGTTACGTTAACAGTGCCGTCAACCCCATCATCTATACCGTCTTCAACACAGAGTTCAGGAAGTTCTTCAGGAATTTTTTACCTAAATGCTGCTAGACACACACTGCATGCCTAACGTTCATTTGGCCAATAAGCTCAGAGCCTGACCATGATTGTAAAATAAGGCAATGCTTACATCTTGTATATAGTATATAGAATGTGTATTTTGCGATCACATTAGTATTACATTGTTGTTGTTGTTTTTTTTAAAGTGCACCTATTATGCTGTATATACGTGCCTGATTTTGTTTTAGAGGTCTCATACAATAGGTTTACATGCATCCGAGGTCAAAAAACACTTTCATTTTCTCATCATTTACATTGCAGCATCACCTCTTTTTCTCAGTGTCACAAACGACTCTCTCAAGGATCCGTTCGTTCTCAACTCCTCCTTTCAGAGAGCCTACTCTGCTCTGATTGGTCAGATGTCCCAGTCTGTTGTGATTGGTCTACCGCTTACAGCGCATGTCGGGAAGGAAACGCCCACTACCGTATCTGAATTTCAGCTCAGTAACAATGTCGTCAGTTTTAATTTGAGACCGAGTCCGATAGCGATACGTCTGAAGATCGACCCGAACCACCATCGCAAGCATGACGTGAACAGGACGTTTCTCAGTGGTATGTTTGTATGTAGTTTGACCATGACATGAGTTAGTGCAGTTAGAAACTAATAATTAATCATAATAATTAATATTTAATTAAAATTAATCATACTTACAGGTTTCGATACAGTGGCGCAAGATGGTCCGAATAAAGTGGGTATGGCCCCGTCTTTAATGAATAATCGTTTCGCAAATCCCGCGTCGACTTCAGCTAGATTCGAGAAGCTGTCGAACATAAACGAAGGTTGGAGTTGAACTGCTGTGGTATTGTTTTAAAAATGAACTCTAACCCCTGACGCTTTACATCCTCATCATTTGGGAGTCCGTGCAAAGTGGTTTTGCTTTTGCAGGGCAGAAAACAACGTCTTCTAGACGTGAACCTAACTCTTTCGGGACGCAACCTCAAGTGTAGTGTTTGAGGGCGGGTCGAAGTACACGCTGTCAGCAAGCAGCCAATGAAAACCAGAGGCGGGGTTTCTTGTTCCAAACTTGCGTAGGTTAGTACAGGAAGTAAAGTCTGGAATCACTAACGACTCGTTTCAGCTGTTCAGAGTCGGTTCCTTCTTTTGGGAGTCGATACCCCGTTTGTCGTGCGCTTTGATTTTTGAAACTTTGCAGACTTTTTACATTCACAAACAGCAACATATATAACACACTACATGAAAGATAATATCTGAAAAAGCATAATAGGTGCACTTTAATTGACACTTGAATTGAATTGCTATAACAGCAGAATTTCAGTCGGACAGTTCATTCATAGGCTCTTATTGCATGCTGACTTTGTTCTTCAGCCCAGTAGAAGTTTTGCACTCCCACTCACTCCCGAAGGAATTGTCACCAATCCCGTCCGCTCCCCCACGTAGAATATTTCCTTGTACGTCCATGCAAAAATTTCTAATGTACTCTGTTGGGTCTATTTTCCAAAATGTAGTCATTTCAATCACAGTGACCCTGACCAGGATAAAGCATTTACTTCAAGTCCCCATGCGATCCAAATCGAAGTTTCGTGGCTTTTAGTATGAATATGTTCGCCTTAAGGTTCTCTATAAGCTAGTGCGCTCCAAAACAATAACAAAATTCAGAAAATGTAGGAGATCCATGCATTCAAACTTTACCCTCTCTCTCTACCATCGGTATGGATTTCGATGACATCATTCTGCACTTCAGCTTCTCATCAGATTTTCTGTCCAATCAAACGCTCTCTAGAATCTGAAGTGTCCCGCCCCTGACATTATAAAAATCCATAGTACTAACTGTCAAGATTGGGTTAGCCTGGGCTGTGAGATAAGCTAAACGCTATTGGCTATGTAAAAACAGGGAGGAGCTACTCAATATGTCCCGCGCTGACTTCCTGTTTCAGTGGAAATTACGTCAAGACGTCGAATAACGCTGCGCGTTTTAAGGCACTACACGGGGACTTTAAGACGAATGAATGAACGAACGCAGTAAATACAACGCGACGTGAGCACCTTGCTATGTTCGATACACTCTAATGTTGTAGCCCGTGGCCTTTCATCGTCTCATGAGCCTCGTACAGTAAATGTCCTCTAGCTCCCACAAGCATGAACGTAAAAACAACCTGCTCCAGCTTTTTTTGTTTCCAGATTTTCTACTGCCAGCTGATTACAGATGGGAATTTAATATTTGCCCACACTGAAATGAATCTCCACTGAGAGAAACACATCAGGTTTTTCCACACACACACACACACACTGAAAATATATAACTTGGTGATGATTAAATATATATGTAAACTTTATTCACCATTGGTCTGTGTGGCTGCAGATTTTCATTCGAACCAAGTAGCACATGTTTCCTGATTCTCACACACATTAATTAAAAAGGAACAGCTACTTTTTATTCTTTACAATAAACATTACATGCACTTGCAAAGGTTTAAAAAAAAAAAAAAAGTTCTCCTGATATTATTATTCTCTCTCATTTTGTCATTATCTATCTTCTAATGTCAAGCTTGTTCTTTCTAAAAACACCTAAAATGTCTGCGGTGATATGAAGGTCAAAATAAAATAGAGGTGGAACGTGTTCTTTTGTAGGAGGGTCAGTGCTGCTTTTAGGATTTCAGTGCTTTTGATACGAGCACGATGTCAGTTCTTATTATATCCAGGCTAACACGGTGCCAAGTAAACACTTCTCTTATAACCTTGATGAAAAAGGCACTGTCAAACAATGTGTCCATCGATATTTGAGTGGCACTGAAAGAGACCAGTCGTAGTCTGTGGCTGGTCTATTAAACAGAGTCAAACATCTGGCTCTGTAGAAACTTGCACACACGAGGGAACAGGATAGTGTTGATTTTCACTGGTGCACTTTACAAACCGAGGAGCAGGAAATCACTTCTCTGCCTGATGATCCCTTCTGTGATTGCTGTAGAACACGGCGGGGCTCAAACCAGCCCTCCACCGCTGTTCTGTCCACGAAAAAATTGATTGCACTGACCTCTACCGAGAAACCAGTCAGTTTGCTTATTTTGCACCACTACTTTCACTTCAAAAGAAAAGGCCACGTTTCAGGAGTCTCCAAAGGCCAAACGTAAACCCTCTGCTCAAAAGCACTGAAGCGTGGATTTGCAGCAGGGGGAGAAGAAAAAAAAATAGCCCCAACACCCAGGCAGCTTTCTCTCCATCTGAGGCTTGAGAAGTCTGATATTATAAAAGCACTAAGCCACACAACTTTAATAGCAGTACTACACGAATACAAAGCAGCAGGAAATATCACTTCAGTTTAGCGTGAAATGATGCGTCACCAGAGCCGAAGAGTCTCGGTGGTACTGGGTGAATGAGTTGCCACTTTTGTGCCTCCTGCTGCTCGAACAAGAAAAAAAAGAAAAAAAAAACCTAAGCATTATGCGTGCTTGTGTATTAATACAATCTAGATCTTGTTGAAATCTCTCCCCGACTGGGTGGCAGAGGGCACTGGATGGGGTGCCAAGCGGTCGCAGGGCACAATCTCACACACACACTCACACAATTTAGAGATGCCAATCAGCCTACAGCACGTCTTTGAACTGGGGGAGGAAACCGGAGTAAACCCCGAAAGCACGGGGTGAACATCTGAACTCTGCGCACACAGGGCGGAGACAGGAATTGAACCCCCAACCCTGGAGGTGCGAGGCAAACCTGCTAACCACTAAGCCACCACAACATCCCTGATTAAAATATGAAGTGATTATAACACTGCAAGATCCATCCATCCATTTTCTATACCGCTTATCCTACAGGGTCACGGGGAACCTGGAGCCTATCTCAGGGAGCATGGGGCACAAGGCGAGGTACACCCTGGACGGGGTGCCGATCCATTCATCGCAGGGCACAATCAGATACACATTCACACACCCATTCATATACTACGGACACTTTGGACACGCCAATCAGCATACCATGCATGTCTTTGGACTCAAGGAGAAAACCGGAGTACCCGGAGAAAACCCCAGCAGCACGAGAAGAACATGCGAACTCCACACACACAGGGCAGCGGCGGAAATCAAACCACCAACCCTGGAGGTGCGAGGCAAACCTACTAACCACTAAGCCACCACAACATCCCTGATTAAACAAGTGTCTTCTAAAGTGAGTTTATAACACTGCAAGGTGAAACACCAAATTTAGTTTTGCTCCTTTTGACCCAGGATGTAATATTTCCTCATTCCTGGCATGGGCTTATGTGCCCGGGACAGCAACAAAAGGGAGCCGACCTTGATATTAGAATACACAGAACGGAGAAGTCGAGAATAAATGATAGCGGGAATAAATGATAGCACCTGGAGCTAGATTTGACCAGACAACCCTACAGCCTCCCCTGCCACCTAAAGACGGTTCCCATCAGTGACTCTTAATGCAGTGCCTTTTAGGTTATAATATCACAACGCAAAAACTGAACTTAAGTCAGCACTCAGACAGCACAACCTTGAAATTTACCGCTTCGTTTGGTAAATATTTATTTGATAAACAGAAATGAAAGTTACAGGAAGATGCTTGTGATACATCAAGCATGGTAGTCATAAAGCCATAGCACTTTATATTGAATCAATACTACTGCTTTAAAAAAACCAAAAAAACTATTTGTTTTATTTGCATATTATGGCACTTGAACTAACCCTGTATTCCCATCTGCGGCGCATTATAGCTAAAAGTCATTATAACTAGAAGCTGCAAGAAACTACACCGCATAACTGTATCTCACTGGATTTTGGGTCACTAAAAGGCTAAATCCGAGAGGAATACATTTTTCTACAGGGTGAAAGAGTCAAAACCTGAACAATTTGCATACGCTTAAACCTCTGATGAAGATTTTTATTTGTTAAATACTGTTCCTCATCTGAAATGTCAAACACTCCGTTTTTATGCCGCCTGACGTGGTGAATCTGTCCAGTCGAGCGTGTGGAGTTCATCAGTTCGGGATTAATATGGATAAAGCCAGCTGGGTGGCAGTGGATGACACCTAAGAGAAAAGCCAAACTAATCTCTGCTACGTGCCAGTCATTAAATAATGGCCATTTCAGTAAATGCTCACATGAAATCACCAGCCACTTTAATAGGAACACCTGTACCCCTGCTCGTTCACGCAATTATCCAATCTGCCGATTATGTGGCAGCAGCACAGTGCGTAAAATCATGCAGATACAGGTCATGAACTTAGGTTAATGTTCAAATCAAACTTCAGAGTGGAGAAAAATAAATGTGAGTTCAGTGATTTTCACTGTGGCATTACTGTTGGTTTGAGGATTTCAGAAACGGCTGAGCTCTTGGGATTTTCACGCACAACAGTGTCTAGGGTCTTTCACAGGGAAAAAAAACAAAAACAAAACAAAACACTAACTAAACTGAAACTGCAAACATTTTTCCAATCTGCCCAGTTTTGGTGAACCCGATGTGTTCTGCTGTTTAACAAAATTTTTGAAACCAATTCTGATGTTTGATGTGAACATGACAAGCTCTTGACCTGTGTTCTTATGCATTGCGCTGCTGCTACATGATTGGTTAATTGGATAATTGCATGAATGAGCAGGTGTACAGATGATCCTATTAAAGTGTCCGGTAAGTGTATGTCAACATTCAGAATTTGAAAATGGTAATATTTACTCCTTCATTCACCTACATTCATTCATACAACTCCTTTATTCTGCTCAGGGTGAGTCTATACACAGATCAGCCGTTACATTTAAACCGCATGTGACGGGTGAAGTGAATAACATTGATTATCTCGTTACAATGACACCTGTCAAGGAGTGGGATATATTTATTAGGTAGCAAATCAACAGTCAGTTCTCGAAGTTGATGTGTTGGAGGAAGGAAAAATGGGCAAGTGTATGGATCTGAGTGACTTTGACAAGGGCCAAATTGTGATGGGCAGACGACTGGGTCAGCAGGTCTTTGCGGTGTTCCCGGTATGCAGTCCTTAGTACGCACCAAAAGTAGTCGAAGGAAGGACAACCGGTGAACCGGCAACGGGGTCATGGGCGCCTAAGGTTCATTGATGCATGACGGGAGCGAAGGCTTAACCAGCAGTTAATACTGGCTATGATAGAAAGGAGTCAGTACACACTGTGCATCACGGCTTGCTGTGTATGGGGCTGCGTAGCTACAGAGCGGTCAGAGCACCCACGCTGACCCCTGTACACCGCCGAAAGCACCTACAATGAGCATCAGAACTGGATCATGGAGCAATGGAAAAAGGTGGCGTGGTCTGATGAATCATGTGGACGGCCGGGTGCGTGTGTGTCGTTTACCTGGGGAAGAGATGGCACCAGGATGCACTATGGGAAGAAGGCAAGCTCAGTGATGTTCTGAGCTATATTCTGCTGGGAAACCTTGGGTCCTGGCATTCATATGGATGTTACTTTGACACGTACCTAAACTAAATATTGTTACAGACCAAGTACACCCCTTCATGGCAATAACATTCCCTAGTAGCAGTGGCGTCTTTCAGCAGGATAATGCGTCCTGACACACTGCAGAAATGTTCAGGAACGGTTTGCAATGTTTTGACTCGGCCTCCAAATTCCCCAGATCTCAATCCGATCGAGCGTCTGTTGAATGTGCTGGACAAACAAGTCCGATCCATGGAAGACCCACCTTGCAACCTACAGGACTACAGGAACGTCGTGGTGCCAGATACCACGGCACACCTTCAGAGGTCTTCTGGAGTCGACGCCTCGACGGCTCAGAGCTGGGTTGGTGGCACAAGGCCGACCTACACAATATTAGGCAGGCGGATTTAATGTTATGGCTGATCGCTGTGTGTGTGTGTACCTATAAAACATCATATTTATTTTCTGCCAGAGACAGGAGAAAAATGAAGCACATGAATCATAAATACCACTGAACGCTGGGAGCTAAAGGTTAATCGGAAAAAATCCTAAAACTGATCAATCTAGCCAGTTTGAAAAAGCTAAATTGATGCTTGCTAAAACAAGCCAGGTTTCGCCTAGTGTGACATTTTATGAGCAAGCCCGTTTATGCAAGCCCTGGCTGGACTTCAGCATTAATATAAAATATTGTCTATTTCTTGAAAACAACCCCTGTTTCCCAGCCTCCAAAATGAAAACCATAAATCTAGAACATCTTGCTATCAAAACCACATATTTCGCACTGCCGCAAACCCTCATGTCCAGGCGATAAGTAACCCGCGTGGGACGATTTGTTGTTCAGTTTTGCCTGTCGTAGGCAATTATGGTCATTTGTACGTGTCATGCGGTGTAAACGGTTTGAAACCTCGCTACTAGAGATCTGTAGAACAGTCTGCTGTTTCTTATTGAAATCAACAATGATTCAATTTAACTTGTGGTTATGAATAATAACAGAACGCCAGTGCAGGAAATATTACATGCAAGTTTTTTTCCTTCATGCTCACTGATGATTATGGGTGTTATAGGGATGATAATGCATACTGCACGCAAAGCTCTAAACAATGCGCCTTCCAGTTTCGCAAGGTAAAACCTATTATGTTAGATCTGCATTTCTGCATGTTTTAGCGTGCTGCCTGAAACACATTGAGACAGACAGATACTTGTTCAGTCCTGTTCAGCAAGGATGAAAAAGCAGATAGATGGGCACGTGAGGCCACATGGTGAGCTGTGCAGCCTGGTGAAAAACCGTGTTCCACTTCATTTAGTCACTATAATACCGTAATAATGTATGTACTGGAGTAATTAGAGCAGCCCTAAATGGAGTTTTGTATTTGTTTATATAATTTATATTCAGTTCTCTAATTACAGAAGTGCAAGTAGATTTGTACAAGCAGCCAAATAAGGATAAAATAATCTCTGCTGCCGGGTTATTTTAGGCTAGTCTAGCCTGGTAAATCATGATGCATGAGACACAGCACACACACACACACACACACACACACACACACACACACAAACAAAGTAAATGTCATTTTTTCCCCTCCTTTTAGACGTCCGTTTTGTTTCGTAAAGTAGTTTGTCATGTGGTACTTCAGCCGTCATTCAAGTGCTCAATGGAGTCTGGAGTAAATGTAACGCTGCATGCTGGTGTCTGTTGGTCAGTATGGACATTTGGGTGAATTCAAGTCAATCAGTACTATTCGATGATAGTAGCTGTTACTCAACAAATGACACTGACGTATTTTACATTTCATTTAAAAACCGTCAAACGTGCAGTGTATAAACAAATGAAGTCGCATATTCCTCATCATGCTCCATGATGCTTTTCGCTCAGCTCTCACTTTACAAAATGACATCATGCTTTCGTTTTCATGACTTCACAACATCTATATTTTTAAGCACGGTAATCTTTTTTGTGTGTGTGTTAAGTCATGCATGATAAGAATCACACAAAATGTCCCATGGTCTCCAAGAACAGCTCCATGTTTCTTTATCTTGCATAGATGTTTCATTTCAGTCTCTGGCGTTATGCTCCTCCAGGAATGTTGCACACAAATGTGTCCTGCACTATACGGCCAAAAGTTTGTGGACGCCTCATCGACAAACCCATACGTGCTTGTTGAACATCCCGTTCCAGATTTAGTCCTCATCCGCTGTTATATTTACTAGTCGGCGTTCCAGTTCATCCCAAAGGTGTCCGGTGGGGTTGAGGTCAGGGCTCTGTGCAGGAGTTCTTCCACTCCAACCTTGGCAGACCGTGTCTTCATGGAGCTCGCGCTTTGTGCACAGGGGCGTTGCCATGCTGGAACAGGTTTGGGCCTCTTAGTTCCAGTGAAGGGAAATTGTAAGACTACAGCATACAAAGACATTCTATACAAGTGTGTGCTTCTGCCCTCGTGGCAACGGTTTGTAGAAGCACCAAATATCATCGTGTCGGTAAGCCATCGACAGTACATACTTTTAGCCTTTATAGTGTATTTCTGCATCACAGAGGGTGAGGGTGGGATTATTCCAAGACCGCTGCATGTGTCCATATCGGGGCTATGCCTTGACTTTCTCTACCTCCATGCTGGCTATGTGTGCCTCGTCATGAACTCCCACAGCTACACTGGGCTGAGCGCAACTGTGCTGGTGATCCTTCCAGTCCTGAATGAATAAATAAATAAATAAATAAATAAATAAATAAATAAATAGACATTTTTATTGGGACAATGCTGTCGATGCTGAATACACAGAATATTGTGGTGGGTTTTTTTTTTTTTTTTTTTTACCACAAGAAGAATGTTTCTGAGGAACAAATGCACTCATTAGATACTAATTGAGACTCTTAAGAGCTAAAACCATATACTGCACAGTAAAATGTGTTCCTTTGTTAATCTAAAAAAACAAACAAAAACAACAACAACAACAAAAAAAACATTTAGAAACCTTAACTAAACTAGAAAGTTAGTTAGTGTGTGTCATGTTAACCTTGTTTTATTGAATAGGACTGAAGAGGCAGCTTAACCTTTTTTTGGCAGAAGCTAGAGCAGTAGTAGACTTTGTGGCAGCCTGCACATTCACTGGAAGCTTCACGCCCACAGTTCACACAGGTATGCTGCAAAGAACAAGAACAAGAAAAGCGACAGAACATGTAGCCGTCAGATTAATTTCCCCCTAAGAGCTTAATGAATTCATGTTAATGTAAAAGAATGTGGCAAAAAAAAAAAATCGACGTTGATATTAAATGATTGTAGGTGAACGGTAAAAGATGTACACATGGGATGAGTTGCAAATGCTGCATTCGACTAGAAGTCGTAACTCGTGATTCCCGTGCTCCGACCGGGAAAAACACTCGGAATTCCTACTCAGGAACTCGGAATGGTTTGAGGAGCATGAGAAAGAGTTCAAGGTGTTGACTCGGCCTCCAAATTCCCCAGATCTCAATCCGATCGAGCGTCTGTGAGATGTTCTGGACAAACAAGTCCGATCCATGGAGGCCCGACCTCACAACTTTCAGAACTTAAAGAATCTGCTGCTAACATCTTGGTATGAGATACCACAACACATCTTCAGAGGTCTTGTGGAGTCCATGCCTCGACGGCTCAGAGCTGTTCTGGTGGCACAAGGAGAACCTACACAATATTAGGCAGGTGGTTTTAATGTTATGGCTGATAGGTGTATTCACTTGTTAAATCTAGAACACTGACTGTACAGTTCGCTGTTTTGAGGAGGAAAATATACATCACTCATTACAGCTAGCTCGTTGTCCATGTTTTTTCCCCTCAGTGTGTAAACTTGAATGCGCAGAGGTCAAAAATGACGTCATTCCGAGTCGCAGCAAAAGCAGAGGGATGTAGTGTGCACCCGATTCATCCTTATAAGCCTTCGGTATTAGTGCCCTCACACTTGATCAGTACACCCCAATCCTAGACTGACCCTCCACACACACACACTCTCTTTCTCTCTAAATGAAGTGCATGAGCTCACACAACTGTTACTGCTGATAGAACCACATCATGCTCCACAGATCAAGTGGCTTACCTCTGCACTACACCTACAGAAGGAGCAGCAGCGGAGAGACACATGTACGTGACTACCATGCCATTACATGATTTAGTTTCCACAGCTACAGCAAGTCTACAGATTAAGCTGAAAAAATATATATATTCTTTATTTTAACGTGGTTATAGTTTGACGAAAGTGAAAACGTAGAAACCGAATGTGAAAAACCAGAACATTTCGAAGTCGGTCGGTTGGAGCGATTCCAAATCCTGCTTCCAGAAATTGGAAGAACCTCAAGCATGCCTCCTACTAGTGTTAAAAACAAGTGTTGCCTGGCTTACATGTCTTGTAAACCGTAGTATGAATGCATTTTATCTGTAATGCAGCTGAATGGCTTTACTGCTCACGTTCAGGACAAACGTTTGCACATGTACCCTCCAACCCACGCAAACACACACACTCTTTCAGTTTTTTTTTTCCTGAATCCAGACTGGAGTTTGCGAGAAATTAAGCTAAGAGAGAGAGAGAGCGAGAGCGAGAGAGAGAGAGACAGCAGCACGGCCACTTGCCTTGATGATAATTTCAGTAATCTTCCCCTCTGTGTCATCAGTCAGCGACAGTTGGCTGGGAAAAGACTGAAGGGGAACACTTATGATTAACCTACTGATAATAGAGAGATAGAAAGATGATTTTATGGTATTTAATCATCGCTATGACATGGTTAGCACTAATCAGAAAGCATCTTCAGCTTGAGAGGTAGCCAGAGTGACTTACCGAGTAAGAAAATGCTGCTGTACATTTTATACAACAGTAGTGTGTTCGAGATGTTTAGTGCCTTTTTAACTACACATCCTATTTAGTTGTGTACCCACAGCATCCAAACTCCAAATGACAGAAGCCCACTGTCCTGTAAAGCAGATATAAGCTCTAGCAAATCAGTCCTTTCCTTACCCAGCCAGTCCCTGCGGGATTTCATGATTTCACGATCGCAGGAATTAAAGCGAAATCAAGAAAACTCCACAGTATTCAAAGGGGCTTGCGATTGTTCAAAATTAACGCAGGTTTGGGCCGAGACACGCCATGCGACATCATCACAACGCGCATTCAGCCAAAGACTTCAATTCGATTCAATTTTATATGTATAGCGCTTTAAACAATGGACGTTGTCTCAAAGCAGCTTTACAGAAACATATAAACACAGGATGCAGATTTTAAGTGTGTGAATTTATCCCTATTGAGCGAGCCGTTGGTGACGGTGGCGAGGAAAAAACTCCCTAAGATGATATGAGGAAGAAACTTTGAGAGGAACCAGACTCAGAAGGGAACCCGTCCTTATCTGGGTAACAACGGATAGTGTGAAAGTAAAAGAAAGTTCATTATGGTTTTTATATGAAGTCTGTTTTGGTGAACTAGTCCACTGTTCACTAAAGGAGACCTGAGGGCAAAACTGTATGTGGTAATTGCAGTCCCAAGGCCATCGCAGCAACCTTAGTCCCAGCAACCACAGCGAGAATGTCCATGTGGAATT
>JANDJT010000041.1:6679329-6696001 GCA_024331685.1 Stegophilus panzeri | reverse complement strand
GGGGGGGGGGGGGGGAGAAGGGATTTAAACCACAGCAACCCTGACCTGGAGATGTAGAGATGAACACCTCTAGTAAAGTGGTTTTAAAATACAGCAGACTATTTCGCCAAAAGTTTGTGGACACCTGACCATCACACCCATGTGTGTTCCTTCACCAAACTGTTGCCAGAAACTTGGAAGGACCCCATTGTATAGAATGTCTTTGTATGCTGTAGCATTACAATTTCCTGCTCCAGCATGACCGTGCCCCTGTGCACAAAGCGAGCTCCATGAAGACCAAGGCTGAAGAGGAAAAACTCGAGTGTCCTGCACTCCAGACCTCTTCACTTCACATCAGTGTCTGATCTCACTAACGCTCGTGTAGCTGAACGAACACAAATCCACACAGCCACGCTCCATAATCTACTGGAAAGCCTTCCCAGAAGAGTGGAGATTATTATAAACAGTAAAAGTTGAATAAATCTGGAACGGGATGTTCAACAAGTACAGTGTGATGGTCAGTTGTTCACATACTTTTGGAGTTTAACTCTTTCTTTGCTGTTGTTTATCAGCACTAATAAAACTGAATCTACTGAACAGGTTTTGCTTTAACTACGGAAAAGCGACTACTTTATTCATTGCTGGCTGCCGAGTAAAACTCAACAGTCACGCGTACTGATATACGGCATACTGTCACATATAGTGGCAAACTAAACTGAAAACTGGCATTGAAAAACTATAACCAACTAACTCAATAGTTCAAAGAACTCAAAACAAATCCCTCCCTGCTGCTAACTGGTTTTTACTCCTCTGGAAGGATTTAGTAGATTATTATTCAAAATATTTTAAAAATACAAAATGTCATTATTTGTCTGAGCCAGAATAACTAAGTCACACAAATCACAGACACTTTCTAAATGAATAACTGAGGAATAATTTTGCATATATTTCACCATGCTTCGTCTAAGGCCTGTTCGTCTAGACCACTTGACGGTTTCTGTGCATAACAGGCGTGATGGTGATTGTTCCCAGAAATTTAGTACAAGTACCTTGTGGCTCTCGCTAAGGTAAAACAGAACCCTAGTAATAAGAGACAGCTACTTAGCCTGTGCTGTGTGGGCAGGAGGTGTAACATTTCTGCTGCTATATTTGGGCTGTTATTTTTAGGGTGGAATTAAAGCCCTTGTTTAAATATGCGTTGTTCAGACAATGCGTTCTAAAGAGAAGTGGCTAGTTGTTGAAATGCTCACTTTCATCGCTATTGCTTTAAAGGATCTACGCACTGCACTGATGATGATTAACATGCAAATTAAGATTGTGCTTACTGATCTGGGAGCAGTTTTGCTTTTATATACAACACCGATCAGAGATGCGGTCCACTCACATCCTTCCTGTTGCAGTTGCTTTTCTCCAGGCTGCTGCTGGCTTGGCTGGCCTGTTTGGCCTGGGCGATGAGTGCTTTGAGCTGCTGGACAGTGTTGAGTAGTGTGTTGGCCGTCTCCTCTAGGTACAGCCAGGTGCGCTGCTCGCTCGTCTCCAAGCCGTTGGCCATTGCGGGTGCAGCGGGACCTTTAGCCTGTAAAATGGGCTGCTGAGGGATGACGGTCAGCGCCGGCAGCGTGGTCAGCACTGACAGAGTGAGAATAAAGAAGAAAAGTTTAGGACTAGCATTGAGAATTAAGGTGCTCTCTTTTAAACCAGCAGTTATTTTTAAACCTTCAGTTTAAAGCACTCGGTCAGAAGCAAAACTTGGTGAAGAAGATTTAGACACACCGTCCTAAATAGATCCCGCTTTAACCCGGTTCAAAATTTTAACATCTTATAAATGAGAGCAGTGAAAGGTGGGCTAGAGGAGATGCCATACAAAACAAACAGAGCTGCTATGCAAGTGTAGGCTCAAGTACACCACTTTATGAAAGGGGTTTTAAACAAAACCGTTCCTAGCTTGACTTTTGGTACCAACTGTTCCCAGTGTTGTTACTTTAGGTTTCGGTCTTCACAACCTCGCCTAGTGTGAGCTTGGCCACAGAGACAACTAGACCCACATGAGTCTATTATAATTAGTGGTCACTGAGGAAACAGGTGCTCTGGAGTAATGAGCGACTTTATCAGCCAGAGATCTCTGCACCTACTCGTCTTCCAGAAACGGAGCTGGCCACGCATAACTAATGCACAAGGCTTTAATTGCCAGCCTAACAGATGGAGCTCTAACAGATCTCCATCTCCACACACTCACGAGAACATGGGTACACAGAGACCACAACCATCGTCTACATTATTAATTACTACAGTTATACTACAGTAATACTACAGTTTGTAGTATCAGGGGTGCTGGGTGAGAAATGATGCGACCGAACACTTTATTAGGAACACCTGTACACCTACTCATTCATGAAATGATCTAATCAGCCAATCGTGTGGCAGGAGTGCAATGCATCAAATCATGCAGATACGGGCCAGCATCTTCGGGTAACGTTCACATCAACCATCAGAATGAGTGTCTTCTGATCTCCTGGGATTTTCACGCACAACAATCTCTAGTGTTTACTCAGAATGGTGCGATAAAGAAAAATCACCCAGTAAGCGGTAGTTCTGAAGACAGAAATGCCTTGTTGATGAAAGAGGTCAACGGAGAATGGCCAGACTGGTTAGAGCTTACAGAAAGGCTCTAGTAAGTCAGATAAACACTGTAAAATTGTGGCCTATTTGAGTATTGCTGCTGACCATATGCATCTCTTCATGGCCACAATTTACCCATCTTCTAATGGCTACTCCCGGCATGTCACAAAGCAAAGAATTACTACAGGTATTACAGGACTACGAGGTCCATGAAGACATGGTTTTCCAAGGTTGGAGTGGAAGAACTTGAATGTCCTGCACAGAGCCCTGACCTCAACCCCACTATACATCCTTGGGATGAACTGGAACACTGACTGCACCCCAGACCTCCTCACCTGACATCACTGCCTGACTTCACTAATGCTCTTGTTTTCAGATTGAACACAAATCCCCACAGCTACGCTCCAAAATCTAATGGAAAGCCTTCCCAGAAGAGTGGAGCTTATTACAACAACAAACAGCGGACTAAATCTGGAAAGCACGTATGGGTGGTATTTCTTATGTGAAATGCAAGAGTTTTTCCTTTTATAATCTTGTATACAAAAGCCAACCATATTATAGGCTGCTGTTAGGTGCGTAGATGAGTTTGTGTGAGGGCAACTAAAAATACCACAGCCTCATCAATAGAAGACAAAAAAAAGAAGAAGAAAGACAGATTCCCAGTGCTCGAAGGGTGACTGAGAAGGAGTGCGTGTCAGTGGGGGAAAGAAATAAAGCACACAATCTCCAGAGAAGGTATGCTGTTCCGAATGCCCTTGGCTTATCTGTCTAATGGACTGTTAAGAGCTCAAGGCACAAATGGCTACGCTGGTATAAAAATGATGGGCAGGAAACAAAACCGACAAATACCCTATATATACCCTATTGAGACAGTACCGTCAAAACAGTTCTTCATGTCAGAATCTATCTGCTGTATTCATTTGTCTTGGATTTGAACCAATTTTTCTTGACGGCTGATTTGAATCAGAGAGTCCCTGTATTTGATTTATGGTTTAACTACAAGTAGTCACTACTATCTAGTGAATACAAGACAAGATTTAGCCATCCTCTTCTTTTACGCAGAACATGCAGGACTAAACAGTCTCTGTAATCTTGTTGGCACCTGGGTTTTGGCACAAAAATACTTTATTTATTTATGGATTTATTATTTTTTTTTTTTTTAGGTCTAACGTCTAATACTAGACAATACACACCAGTCTCACTTGTCTAATACTTGTCTAAAATTTTGGCTTGTCTCATACTCTCAAGTACTCCCATACTCCCATCAATGACAAATTCACAATGCAGACTCTTTCTGTAACAGTAATTCATATATTTCAGCATTTTCATCAGCTATATCACCAATAACAATCATAATAAAATAAAAGATTTTCCATATTTTCTGCTCTTTCTCCAATAACAAATATCCAGGTTGTGTATCCACACAACTATTCAGCAGAGTAAAAGGCATGACAGGAAGAAGCTGAGAACATGTCCATAGCCCGTATTCACCTATTAGATTCGCTCATAAGCAACATAAAAGTGATCTTATATCTAAAAAGATTCACGACCTGGGACTTACATTATCAAATCACTTAGACTTACTTTCAGCAACAAGTAGGATCAAAGTTTATGGATAAATTTCCTTCTGCATTTGACTGCAGTATCATTCTGTTAGCTCTGCCTACTGATCTATATAGACATTCTGTACTTAGTCACTGAGCACTTTATTAGGAATATCTGTACACCTAAACGTTCGTGTAATTATCTAATCAGCCAATCATGTGGCAGCAGAGCAGTGCATAAAATCATGCAGATACAGGCCAGCGTCTTCAAGTACATCAGGTTCACATCAACCATCAGAAGGGGTGAAATACTGCTGTTGATGTAGAATGACCAGACTGGTTTGAGCTGACAGAAAGGCTACAGTAACTCAGATATCCACTCTGTACAACTGTAGTGAGCAGAAAAGCATCCCAGAATGCACAACACGTGAACAGAAATCTGAGGCTGCAGTGGGCACAGGCTCACCAAAACTGGACAGAAGACTGGAAAAACCTAGCCTGGTCTGATAAATCTCAATTTCTGCTGAGGCATACAGATGGTAGAGTCAGAATTTGGCACCAACAGCATGAATCCATGGACCCAACCTGCCTCGTGTCAACACTCCAGGCTGATGGAGGTGGTGTAACAGTGTGAGGAATGTTTTCTTGGCACACTTTGAGCCCGTTAATCAATCGTTGCTTGAATACCACAGCCAACTTGAGTATTGTTGCTGGCCATGTGCATCCCTTCATGGCCACAATTTACCCATCTTGTAATGGCTACTTCCAGCATGACAATGCAAAACTCGTCTCGAACTGGTTTCTTGAACATGACAAAGATCTTGATGTTCTTCACTGGCTTTCTCAGTATTAGCATAGTGTTCCTAATAAAGTGCTCGGTGCGTATATAATTACTCACAATATTTTTCCGTGCCATATTATTAAAAATGACACTACTCTATCGTCTCACGAGATTTCCCCTGTTAATTAAACTTGTCATCTCTAAAATCTTAGGATTCACATATGCTTCTTCATTTTCTTGTGACTTTATCATTTAAGGCTCGACCCTGGCATGCCGACATACACATACAGTAGGCATATTGCTTATTACTTCCTGTTGAATGCTAGGGAAATCACTATCTGGTTCGGTGCAGTCACCTCCAGAGAAAAGAGGAAGGTGCAACAGATGATCGAGACCGCTGAGAAAATCATCGGCTGCAGTCGGTCATCATTTGAAGGCCTGTACGTCGCCAGGACAGCAGGAAAAATCATCAGTGACACCTTCCACTCTCCTAATTACCTCTTCCAATAAAGTACCATCAGGAAAGCAGTTCCACGTCATCGAGACATCTTCCGCCCACTGGCAATTTCTGTTTTTAATCAGGCTGGCTCGGCAGCATTCGGTGATCACTATAATACTGTCGTGCAAGTAACAAGCAATCTGTATTAAATGTTTATACAAACTGTATATCATTGGTATTATTTATTATACATCATAATTGTTCCACTCTGTTTAACGCACACTGAACTGCATCCAGCTGCTATTTCTACCTCCACTGTAATGTAAATTACAACTGAGCCTACCATTTCCACTTAAAGGGTAAGATCTGAATGGTAATTGTGGTGTTGTTGTCTGAGATGTGTGTTGAATGTATCGTGTCCAAACCTGACCAAACACACCAACAAGAAACATTCCTAACACATGCAAACGTATATGGCGAATAAATTGATTCTGGCCGCTGAACCCATTGATAACAATTTAGGCAGTTCAAAGCATTTGTCCATTGGTGCAGGTGTGCCCTCGATCAATCTTTAACTCACCAGGAAAACTCTAGACCTGTCCTAAAAACCCCCCAAACATTTTCACACAGTTATGAGCACTCTTACGTTTTAGGGATCTTAATATGGCTTTTACATCCATGTGTAAATGTAAAACCTACATCACGTTACACTCACATTACAGTTTTCTAAGCAGTTCTTTTTCTTCTTCGTGGATTTCTTACTCTTTCTTACTGAGAGGCTTGATGATTACGGGTCCAGGTCTGAGTTCGGTGTCTGAGAGAGAGCAGAAGGGGGCTTCAGGGTTTCATTACCGCTCGCAGTGTTCCGGCTTTCACAGGAACTCTACACTACAGTACACTTGGCACTAATGAGGCACCTGCCTCAAGAGCCTCTCTGTCTTTGACCGAGTCGAGTCTACAGTCACTCTGCTCTTAGAGAGGAGGAGGAGGACGAGGAGGAGGAATATGAATGTGTGTGCATGTGTGTGTGGTTTTTACATCTTGGTGAGGACCAAATGGCCCTACGATGATAGGAATATCTGACCGTTTTGATCTTGTGGGAACATTTGGTTGGTCTAACTTTTAAAGAAAACGAAGTGACAAAGCGTTTCCTTTTGGTTACTGAGGTTAAGGTAAAAGTTAGGTTTAGGTATAGCATAGCATTAATTACCTGCATTAATAATTATGCCAATGGAAGGTCATCACAAGGATAATAAGGAAATAAATGTAGATGTGTGTGTGTGGCATCTAGGCTACATCCACATTAATCCAGATAGACGTTTTCCAAAAATGGCTCATCCACACTGAAACATCTGAAAGCGCTTACATCCCTATATACTGCGCATGCGTAAAAAACGTAACAAGCTTCGGCCTGCATCACTGCTGCCAGGCGTTTATTTAAAAAATGCAATCTGAAGTTTGTGCAAGGTCTTTAATGACGCTATCACAACAATCGTCCACCATCTTGTTTGTTTTGAATTGAAGGGGTCACATGACGGCGTGACATGACGGAAAATACTCATGGATTTTGAACGTTTTCTCAGTCCACGCTACAACGCGAATTTTTCAAATGTATCTCCTTGGGAGAGCGTTTTCGAAAAAGCTCGTTTTTCGCCGTCTCTGTGTGGACAGAAGGCCAAAATCGTGGAGGGGGAAATAAAAAGCGTTTTCCAATTCATCAGGATTAATGCGGACGCGGCCCGAGTTTCAGCTGTAGAAAAGAAAATTCATTTCCAAAAATGACTGCAGACTACTGAAGGATCTTTTTTTAGGTGAATAAGGGTCATCTGTCACATTATGAAGACAGGCTATAAGTGAAAGCCACACTGGGAGTGGGAAAAAACACCACGACGATCCCTTTCTTAAAAAAAAAAAAAAAATTCACAAAGACTAAAACGTGGGAGATTCGAACAGCTGAGTAAGAAACACAAAAGAGACCAGTTACGAAATGACGGCTAAATCACTACCATGGCATTAAACGTAAGCTGCAATTACGGCTATCAGGATGTGACCAGGCACTTTTATTTAACCTGCCAGCTGGAAAGCATCGCTGCCAGACTTGTTGGAGTCGAAGCAATTCTCAGCACTATTGACAGAAGGAAGAGACGCCTGTGACCTCTCTGTGACCTCTGCCCTCACATGACGAACGGTATCAGACCGTTGTTCTTAGTTCAAGGTGGAAATGATAACAAATAAAAGTGTGTATGGAAGTGTATCTGAAAATGCCAGTGACCAACCTGCTGTGCTGCTGAAGACATCTGAAGCGGCAGGGCTGTCGGAAATGATGGTCGTTGCGTCTCCAGTTGCCGTTCGATCAAAGGTCAGTGTGCCTGTAGTGGTGAGCTGACCTGATGGGGTCACGGTGACTGTGTAGACACAGAAGCAAACCTTTCGCTTTGGCTACAAAGCAGTATGCCAGTCCTAACTAAGATGCTTAAACTGCTAATATTCTAGTATATAATAATAATAATAATAATAATAATAATAATAATCATCATTATCTTCATCGTGCACCAAAAACGCCCATCGAACCAGCGTATATAACGACTCAACTTGAGCACGACGTTCATGTAGGTGTTGGTGATTAAAGAATAAGAATACTAGGACAATATTTCTGTATCTGAGCTATGGTGGTTTAACGTGTGTACTGAGCAAAGGAATATTAGAGAGAGGATTGATGTTAAAACTCCTACATGCGGCCCCAGGTGCTAGAGTAATGTTCTTGGGTGACGGTTCCTCCTTTTTCTCTGGAGATGCCGGGCGCTCACTCTCTTTCTTTCGCCTCTTGTAAGGGACAAAGAGTCGCACAGGTCCGGTCTGTTGTAGAGGAGAGCAGACACACCATCAGCTTCGGTAACAAAGCATGACGTTAAACAACGCGGTCAAAATTAGCCAGCGTTTTTGACGTTACCATAGATATGCTGTCACCTCCGAAGGATCCGTCCTTGTTCTGAATGAAGGTTAAAGAGAGAGACAGAGAGGGAGTGAAAAACACAGAACTAAGATTGTGCTCATCGATGCGTTCAGACTAGGGATAGGTGGTATGGACTTAAAACTATATCATGATATTTTCTGGTATTTACTGCGATAACGATATCGGTGACGATATAAATATAGTACCATGCACCACTGTTTTTGGCTACAAGTGATAGCTGTGATTTTGAGAGCCTCAGAAACACAAACATTGATCTAAAAGAAAAACTGATTTTCTGTAAGCAAACCAGTTCCAGATTGTAGAGGTAGCTCCTCCTAGCGATAAACTCCTCCTCAGTTTCACGTCTGCCTTCTGCCGTACTTGTTTTCGCTCTGCACGTGAGCTGCGAATGGGTTGCACACCGTCGCACACAGAAATACGTCATCAACTAGGCTTTATCGTTATTATCGCGGGAAGACTAATTCTTATAGTGGGGAGAATTTCTACCGGTATATCGCAAACGATAAGATATCACCCATCCCTATGTCAGACGTAGTCAAAGGAAGCCATAGAGCTGCATTTAGCATTTTCTGGGCTCCGGATTCACGACACAGCAGAGACGTTACTACAGATTACGGGGGCAGAGGTGGCTCAACAATTAAGGCTCTGGGTTACTGATCAGAAGGTCGGGGGTTCAAGCCCCAGCACCACCAAGCTGCTACTGTTGGGCCCTTGAGCAAGGGCCTTAACCCTCTCTGCTCCAGGGGCGCTGTATCATGGCTGACCCTGCACTCTGACCCCTACTTCCTAAGAAGCTGGGATATGAGAGAATTTCACTGTGCTGTAATGTATATGTGACAAATAATGGCATCTTCTTCTTCATTATTCAGAAATGCGAATACTCGAATCGAGCAATATTGTTTTGCACGCTCTTTCGCAGCGTGATGGTAAACGAGACCAACTCACGTTCTGATGACTCGTCTTGGCCCAAATCTGTGGCGATTGCAAGCTCCTGAGACTATCTCCTGGATTTTGCGGTCATTTCCGCGATTGCAAAATCCTGGAGGGACTGTATTGTTGTCGTTATAGCGTGATACGTTGGAGAGATTTGATCTCCATCTACAGTAGAATATAACTCGCAAGCGCTGTTGAAGTGCTCGTTTGGGTTTGGAGCCAAACGAAATAAAGCCAAGAACGCATGTCCACTATTTTACAGAGCTTTACATGGGCAAGCAGGCCCTATGATTAATCGTTTAGACCAGGGGTGGGAAATCTTATCCGGAAAGGGCCGGTATGGATGCAGGTTTTCATTCCAACCAAGCAGAAGCCACACCTGAGTCTACTGAAAGCCAAGATCAACTGATTAAACAGGTGGAATCAGGTGTGGCTCCTGCTTGGTTGGAATGAAAACCTGCACCCACATCGGCCCTTTCCGGATAAGATTGCACACCCCTGGTTTAGACTGAGCTCTGTATAATTAGAAAAGACCATAAAGAAACCGCTGCGGTTTCTATAATGAGATGCACATCACCTTCATGAGGTACCCACAGGAAACTACAGAAAGAAATCTGCTGTACGCTGTATGCTCATCACTCACACATACAGCGTTATTAACCTGATGTACATTGCCAAGAACGCACGCTGACAGTTGGCTGTATTAGACAGTTACATTTACCGGAAGCCAACCTGTCACCTCGGCTACACCACACACTGTTTGTGTGCTGTTTATGCTGGCCACGGTTTTACCCCTGCTACTCTGACATCTCTGATCTTTCATCCAGTATTTGAAAACATTTGAAAACACAACCACAGCTGACTACAGAGAAAACTCTGGCATTGGTATTCAGAAGGAACATCAAACAGCTTAATGTTCAAAATTAATATACATCAAATTCTACTGCATATTAATGATACACTACAGAGTGTCTGAAAAACTCAGGAACCAACGAGAGTACCCGGAAGTATCAAGACGCACTATCTATCTATCTATCTCTACCCTTTCATTCACTGTTAATGCCGTTTGTTTTACCCGTAAGGAAAGCAACAAATATAAAAATACACTCAACGTCCGCTTTATTAGGAATAGCTGTAAATTTATGCAGTTATCTAATCGGCCAATCATGTGGCAGCAGTACAATATAGCATATCATCATGCAGATACCGGTCACGAGCTTTAGTTAATGTTCACGTCAAACATCAGAATGAAGAAAGAAATTTGATCTCTGTGACGTTATCCGTGGAGTGGTTGTTGGAGGCAGACGGGCTAGGTTGAGTATTTCAGAAACTGCTCATCTCCTGGGATTTTCACACACGACAGTCTATAGAGTTTACACAGAATGGTGTGAATAAAAAAACAAACAAACAAAAAAAAACATCCTGTGAGTGGAAGGTCTGCAGGCTGAAACACCTTGCTGATGACCTTGTTGTCAGAGGAGAACGACCAGAAGACTGGTGAAGACTGGAAAAAGACAAAAAGGTGATTTTATTTCCTAATCATTAACTGTCCAGTTTGATCGAGTCTGTGCTCATGATCGTCTCAGATTCCTGTTCTTGACTAACAGGAAAGGAACCTGATGTGGTCTTCTGCTCCTGTAGCTCATCCACCTCAAGGTTCGATGTGTTGTGTATGCGGAGATGCTGTTCTGCTCACCACGCTTGTAAAGAGTTACTACATCCTTCCTGGCAGCTTGAACAAATCTGGCCATTTTCCTCTGACCTCTCTCATCAACAATCAACAAGGCGTTTCCACGCACAGAACTGTTGCTCACTCGATGTTTTTTGTTTTTCGCAACATTCTGTGTAAACTCTAGAGTTTGTTGTTGTGTGAAAATCCCAGGAGTTCAGCAGTTCCTGAAATACTCAACCCTGCCCGTCTGGTCCCAACACCCACGCCACGTCTAAAGTCACACAGATCATACTTTTTCCTTATTCTGATGTTTGACGTGAACATTAACTGAAGCGCTTGACCAGAATCTGCATGATTTTATTTATTTATTTATTTATTTATTTATTTATTTATTTATCGCGCATTGCGCTGCTGCCACACGGTTGGCTGATTAGATAACTGCATGAATGTGCAGGTGTTCCTAATAAAGTGGACAGTGAGTGTAAGCATCAATAAATACGTAAATAAATAATAAATACAAAATCGTGTATATGTAGTTTCACTTCCATTGACTTTTTCCGCATACCCTGGAGCTTAGGCACCTTTAAAGCAGAACTCTACGATGTTTTTAAAAAAAGGAAAAAAAAAAGAAAAGAAAAAGTTTTTAATAGTGGACAGACGACAGAGAAGGTGGTGTTACTGACCACAGCTAGATCATCACAGCAGGCCACACATGTACAAGAGGCAGCATGGGGGTTGAGAATGCGCTCCTGTAAAAAAAAACAAAAAACAAACACCACATGTTTTTCTACACTTCTACACAAAAGTCTCAAATGTGCAATGTTCGTTAACTCACTATACACACTTTTTTATTTTATTTATTTATTTATTTATTTATTTATTTTTTACATGCATTAGACTTTAGGACAACTAAATAACTGAACTAACATAAGAGTAAAGAAATGACTAGCTAGCAGTACTCCTCAGGGAAGGTGTGTGTGAAACCAAACCAAACAAAACAACGCAACGCGTTATCCCGTGGTACTCTGCGCCCACCTGAATGAATACATTAGGCCTCATTTAACTACCTGTGTAAAACACATTGCTTCGTAAATCGTTTGCAAGAACAATTATACAGGAAACGCGGTATTAATGAAAACCTCAGGTAGATCGGAAACCCGAGTGTGTGTATAAAATGAGTCGGAAACGCGAGCCGTGATTGATGGGCTTCGAATAATTTTTGGTATGAATTTTCGTACGGATCACGTTCTGATGTTTAAATCGCTTGCGTATTTCAACAGTGCGTACAAATCTAATGAATATTTAGAGGAGCTGATCGTTTCGTATTAATGACTCGAAAGAAATCCATAAACGAACACGAATGAAACCAGACGTTCAATTAGGACAAAAGAAATGAACTCTATGAAAGACAGGAAGAGTTCGTGTGTGTTTATTGTAGCCAGCGCGGCTTTAGCGCACTGAAATGTTTACCGATATAGCTGACGGAAACGAAAGATTTACGAAGAAATTTAAAGATCTGAGGACACGTAGGATGCAAAAGGTACACGATTTGCGATATACGCAAAATGATGTACGGAAAACGGCTCAAGACCGAGATTTCTTTCGCGATACATCAAAACTTATGCGACGATTAGTTGTTTCTTTTTTTTTTTTTTTTAAAGCATGACATCATCACACACCACTTTATCGGTAAAAGGCCAATTGGATGGAAACAGGCACTAGACAGTAAATTTCTAAAACAAAAAAGCGAAGAAAAAAAAAAAAAAAAAAAAAGTGGATGGAAACTTGGCTACTGTTTAATCGCCATTTCGTGGTTTTCAGCTCTCCGTGACCTTTTATGAGGCTTTGTTGGCATCCCGAAATGCAAATGAGCTGTCCGGTCAACACACTTGGAAATTTAAAGGAGACATTTATCCGCAGCCTTTACTAAAAGACTGATAAACGAGGTCTGTTTGTACGCGACCTATCACAATGCAGTGCATTTTCATTATTCTCAAGTATATTTTCAGGCACCGCTACGAAATAGCAGGTCCCAAAAATAGTGCACTAGATAGTGAAAAGGTCATAGATTCAGACACAGCGCTAGAAATGCTTTATATATAGACACTGGTGCTCGGTGTTTCTGTAAAGCTCTGACCTGTATAAGGCACTGTAGAGGCCTCCCAGCATAACGAATGCTCCTCTTCCAGTCCTTACTGCTGGCTCTTCCGGCCAGCCCTTCGAACTCCGTCGGAGTGTACCAATTATTGTTGTATTTGATGCAACGTCCTTTGCCACCTGAGAACAGGGTGTGCATTGACAAACACATGTGTGAATCAGACTGAAAGCTATAGGGTGCACTGCTATCTTTGCACCAGTGTGAGACCCCATTTCAGGACTATTTTCAGCAGGTTCCCTGTAGGTTTCACCTGATGACTCAGAAGTGTAAATGGTCTAGGTCACACATGTGGCCGTCTGCCGTAGACGGGGGAATAGGGTGTAGGGGAATTTTCAATAAGAACACACTTTCCTTTGTATAATATACACAATCTAATCTCAACAGGTCTTATTAGATGACCTCAAATGAATTAAAAAGCTCTTCATCAAATGATAATCTACAAAATCATCTTAAAAATAAATATTATAGCAGGAGTCATGCACAGATGGAGCATTTGTCCAACACTTTGAAAAGGTAGATTGCAATGCCTTCTGGGCAAGTTCTGTTCCTGAAGTCTACAACCATGCTGAGTAAAATCCCTTGGCGCACTAAAGCATAATCCAGAACATTCTCTTGAGATGAGTAAATCAGTCCGTACAGGATTTCACTGTTTTTTTTTCTTCTTCTAGGGTGATCGTTGTGACCAAAAATGCTTGATTTTGCCGCTGTTTTTTTCCCTCTAAAATCTGCGATGCAACTTTTCTTTTTGTGCTTTTCTTTTTCCAGAAAACTACTTGAATTGGCGAAACTGCAATCGAACGAAATTGTTTTGCGCAGGCTTTCGCAGTGGTGTTTGTTGGTAAACGAGGCCTTTTAGCTGTACTCGTGTTCGACGCACGTGAATCGAAGAGGGATTTGCCTGAATGTGCGTTGTGATGATGTCACATGGCCCATATCCGCGGAAAATCTGCGGTCATTTTGAGAAATTGCGAGCTCCTCCGAATACTGTGGCGTTTGCTCGATTTTGCTTTCGTTTCTGTCGCAAAAATCACGAAATCCTGGAGGGACTGATAAGTAAGCAATAAAACATGATGAATAGTGCATAATATAGGAAAAGGATCAGATCAGAGTGATGTGATTTGATCTGACCCCAAAGTAGATTATTTTCCAATAACAACACGTCCCGAAGTGTTTTATTCCTCTTACACTCCAATTATTTATTTTTTTATTAAAGCATCCACAAAACAACCTAATTCCTGTTAGTGATTGTTATACAGCAGCTATAAACAGCTGTTCCTTCACCAGCCTCGAGAGACCTCGAAAGTCATGAACGCTCTCCCGTACTGAAAAACCTAAAGTTACCGCTTTATCTCTGACCGTTACAAAGCACTGACACTGGAGACTCCTTCCACAAACGCTAACTCTCCTTACAATAAACTTCATCGTATCAACAATTACACACGGTAATTGTGTAAGATGTTAATATAGAAACAATAACGCATTCGACTGAGCGCATGAATATAAACCTGTGATTTACGTTACAGCCGGGCTGACTGTCAGAGTCGTGCTGTTCTAACCAATCAGATTTGAGAGTTTCACAGGACTATTGTATAAAACAAGATAACAGTTCTTGAAATGCTGAAGCCAAATAAATGGGTACGTTAACAACAGTAACGAAGCAGGACCTAATGTTTAAGGTTATAGAGGTTATGGGACTGGCAGTGGAGATTATTACCAATGCATTGGTTCCCCCTAGTGGGCAGAACCTACCTGAACCTAGTCTGTTCTTGTAGAGGACACCGCTGGTGTTCCTGCAGCGCACGGGCAGCTCGTTGTCGTACACGGACGGATCCCAGTTATACTTGTTCACATCTTTCTCGTGACTCGGAGTCAGCGGTGTGGAGGGAGTCTGAGGCCCTTGAATGGAGCGAAACATGTTTTCAAGCTTTATTAAAACAAACTAAAAAGCAAATACAGGATGTCTATTTCGTCTGTGACTATAGCGATAGCACAAAAAACTGGCATCAATGAGTTACCAGATCATACTGATTTGATTTGTGTTAAAGTAACACAAAAGGATTTGGTGTTTTTCTTGTAACAGGTGATCAGGCCGACATACACACACCTGGTGTCATGGGTGCTGTTGTGGCTTTCAGGCCTGTGGCATCTACTATACTCCCATCCGTGTGCACGACAATCAGGGTTGCCTTCTGCGTGCTGAGACTGTCGCCGATCTGCAGAGTGGTTCTACCTGTCTGCATACATCAAACACAGCAGAAACACGATAAAAACACGATTTTACACTGCTTTACTTTACCGCAACGGCACTATTTAACCAATAACAATATCACCCAATTACTGCCAGCAACAGCGTCTTTGCCGTTTATCTTTCATTTTTCTGAAACGCTGCATTACTCTTACACCATTGCTCTGTCTGAGCAGTACTTTTAGACTGACTCGACAGTGCGAACGTGTCGTTCAGCTTATTGACACAGCCACATGCAGAGTTTGTATAAATAACTGTCTTGTTATGTCCGTTAAGAAGAGTCGGGATCAGCAGTCAACTGAAACTGGCTCAGGCTGTGAAAACGATCGACGTTTTTATCCATCGAATCGAATCGAAACATCTGGAAGCAAGCTTTTCATAAAAGCCAAACCGCGAACCTGTTTAAACCTGTCTAAAACAGGGGTTTTCAAACATTTTGCAACCAGGGACTGATTATTCCAACCAGGCTGATTATTCGAATGTATGCAATTATATTCTGGCTATTTATTGGATTGATTTATTCCTAAAATTTACACCAACAGAACACATTAGGCCCTGCTATTAAGGGTTTACTGGTATTTCAGTTATTAAACTTATTTGATTCATTTGATTGAAGTCACCAGACATACAGGTTAATAACTAGAAATACATACATACATACATACATATACACACACACACATTATATATATATATATATATATATATATATGTGTGTGTGTGTGTGTATGTATGTATTTCTAGTTATTAACCTGTATGTCTGGTGACTTCAATCAAATGATGTGTGTGTGTGTGTGTGTATACATATATATATATATATATATATATATATATATATACATACACACACACACACACACACACACGTCGGACCACTGAGCCACCGAGGGATTTGGACGTTGGGCCATTGGGGATTTGCAAGACCTTGGCCCCACATCAGTGACACACCATGGGCAGTGGGCCAATATGGGTTTATAAAAATATATATATATATAAAAAAAATGTTAAAAAACAAGGTATTGGCCTTATGTGGGCTAATCTACAGTGTTCCTGAATGGAATTCAAAGTGTGGCCTTGCCCACAGACACGCCATGCTGGGCCATTTTGGGATTTGTATGGGTTAACCCGTCCCCACACTGACTCGTTTACATGCACATCAAATTCCAGTTTAAGGTCTATATTCGGGTTGCAGCCATATTCCGAATACGATGTTTATATGCGTACAGGCATCTGAATATTCCATATACAACACCCTCCACTAATATTGGCACCCTTGGTAAATATGAGCAAAGAAGGCTGTGAAAATTTGTCTTAATTGTTTAACCTTT
>JANDJT010000041.1:6659438-6676812 GCA_024331685.1 Stegophilus panzeri | reverse complement strand
GCTAGTAAACATGTTTAATAAAAAAAAAGCAAGCTAGTAAACATGTTTAATAAAAAAAAAGCAAGCTAGTAAACATGGTTAATAAAAAAAAAGCAAGCTAGTAAACGTTTAATAAAAAAAAGCAAGCTAGTAAATATGGTTAATAAAAAAAGCTAGTAAACATGGTTAATAACAAACAAACTAGTAAACATGGTTAATAAAAAAAAAGCTAGTAAACATGATTAATAATAATAAAAAAAGCTAGTAAACATGATTAATAATAAACAAACAAAAAGCTAGTAAACATGATTAATAATAAACAAACAAAAAGCTAGTAAACATGATTAATAACAAACAAACTAGTAAACATGGTTAGCTAATAACACTAGTTCGGTTGCTATGTGCTTCTGTAGCTGCTAAACAAAGCTAGTATCGTCGTTCTTTGTGTTTTTTCTCTCTGTTAAACTCGTTGAGTCAGCGTTAACGGGACACTGCTGTATAAACCGACCCGCAAACGGCGCTTCGCCGTCGTCTGTGTTCGGCAAGGACTCGGCTATGGCGATGTTGGCCGCTTCCGCCATGCAGGGCATCGTGCTCACTTCGGCTTCGTCCGGCTCGCTTTCGGAGCGCTCCTCCTCCTCCTCTTCCTCCTCCTCCTCCTCTTCTTCTTCTTCTTCTTCTTCCTCCAGTCCCCCGGCCTTCTCCTCCTCCGCTCCTGCAAACCCGAGCCGTTTCACCGCCGCCACTTCGCCTGCGTCCATCTCATTCAGCACAGCGGCGCCCGACTGCAGCCGAACACAGCCGAGAGACACGACTCGGCTCCCGGCTCCGCCTCGTCCACTGTGCACTCACTGCACTACTGTGTACAATAACGGCTCAAAGCACACTGCAAACCCGCAAACTCTGCTCGCTTATGCAGGGTAATGCTTTTACACGACCAAAAATAAACCACCTCGATAAATAGAAGGTAATGGCTGCCAACTTTCTTTATGCGGGACGAACAGCAGCACAGGAAGGAGACGCAGCGGAAATAAACGAAAAAATACGACGTAACACGAAGTGACGCGGGTCACGCTGAACAGGCCGCGCTTCATAGGGATGAGATAATAACTAAATGTGTGTGTGTGTGTGTGTTCATCATATGCAGGTTGTGTAAGAGAGTAATACATTTCACCTTATTGTAGATTACAGTATCAGTATTGTAATATCATATGTGCTGGTAATTTCTAGTATGACAACTGTAGAGTGCATGAAGCCAAATTTGTGTGATTTGTTCAGTGATTGATCGATTGATTGAGTCATCTTAATCAGTGTCAGGACACTGATGGGATCAGTACCTGCTAGAACTGGCACGGTCATTAAAGCAAGGTGATGACTAGTCATGTATTAGGGAAGAAATTACATATGCAACTGTTTTCTTTTGTTTTTTTTTTTTTGTTTAGAGAGCATATTACCCCATACTATAGAAATAACATTTATTTATATGCAAATTTGAAAAACAGTATACAAGATTTCATCTATATTTGCACTATATTAGAACCAATACTTTTAATGAATAGATAGGTAAAGTGCGTCATGACAGATTTGATGTTGGATTGACAAAGCTAGTCTGAAAGTTTAAAATAGTTATCAGTTTGAAATCTGAACGTTATGTGCAGTTTTAAGAGAGACAGATAGATAGGTTGCCAATACTTGTAGACTCGATTAGATAGTAGACAGATAGTGCTTATACTTGTAGAGTTGATTGGATATATAGGGTGCCAATACTTGGGTCGGCTGTGGCTCAGGTGGTAGAGCAGGTTGTCCATTAATCACAGCGTTGGTGGTTCGATTTCTGGCCCACGAGTCTCCACATGCCGAAGTGTCATTGGGCAGTAGCACTGAACCCCAAGTTGCTCCCGAAGGCAGGCTAGCGCCTTGCATTGTAGCTCTGCTGCCGTGTGTGTATGTGTGTGTGTGTGTGTGTGTGTGTGTGTGTGAGAGAGAATGCGAAACAGTGTAGAACCACTAAGGTTAAAAAGCGTTATATAAGTGCAGACCATTTACTTGTAGAGTTGGAGAGATAGAAAGGGTGCCAATACTTGTAGAGTTAGATACATGCAAACTCCACACACAGGGCAGGGGCAGGATTCAAACCACCAGCCTCGGAGGTGCGAGGCAAACATGCTACCCACCGTAACAGACAACCGCTGAACTTAATTCATGGATCAAATGTATAAGGAAAATGCCATAATTTCATTTTATTTACGTGGCCTTAAAAAGGTACAAAATTGTACACAATCAAAAAAAAAAAAAAAAAAAAAAACCCATACAGGACTATCAGACGATTTCAAACAATAGCAAAAACAATAACTGAATGTCTAGCAGCTCAATTATAATCATAAAAATAATATCACTTATCAAAACAGTTTTTCATGGCACTGATGTACAGCTAATCATATTGGCTCATGATTTCTGGATCAAAGAGGCCAGCAGTATGAGGTAGTGCTTTGTTTTTGGATCTTGCCAGGTTGCCATGGAAATGTCACCAACTGCCCTGTAGGTCAATACATTAAAAAATATATATTATATAGATATCAATATTCCTGTGCAGAATAAGCGAAATCACAAATGACATGCACATACATGTAATTCTACACAAAACTGAGCAACTGTACATAAAGCATGTATTATATGTTGATAATAGAACAGCACAAGTTACTTAAGTTAGAATTGATTATTTGTTTATCTGATATAAATGATCATCATTGCTGACCTGGATTAAGAGGGATTCTGTCTCCAGAGCTCTGTAGCACGATCTCAAGAGGACAAGGCTGCTCATGGCCAGAATCCTTCGCCTGCTTCCCCAACACAACGCTGACTTCCTGTCTATCCACCACCCAGTCCAGCTTATTACCAAGGTAACTGATGCCTTTCAGACGGAGCATAGACACTTCGTTTGGTATCAGTGGCGAAAAGGCCAGACAGTCCTTTTGGACCCTGCAGAAGACAACACAACACAGGAGTATCAGAATCAGCAAATCATCTGGAGCATTAACATGAAACTCTAGAGAAGTATACTACAAGTGCTTTTATTGGATGTGTGCAGGCAACACCCATGTGGAGGACGATTGCGTTTCCATGAGTTAGTATTCTGTATGTGTGTACGTGTCTGTGTTTGTGTGCGTGTCTGTATAAATGACTTGTGTGGAAGTCACTATAAGCACTCGCCTGAAACCAGTGTACCCGAACAACACAGCCTGCAGAAACCCCCCCATGCCTGTAAGGAAGTTGACCGCTCCAGAACCATCACATGACTCACTCCACACCTGCATACACATACAGGTACTTCAGAAAATGCACCTGAAATCGAAATCGTTTCAACTCCAGAATTATTGGCACCGCTCAAGGGAATGATACACAAATGTTGTATGAAATAAATTTTACAACAAAAGATTACAATTCCCCCCCCCCACCCCCCCCCACACACACACACAAACACCTGGATAACACTACTTACGTTTACCTTAACATTTACTCAAGAAGGTCCTTTTTAAAATAACTATTTTACCAACAGCATATTTGGTAGAATTGTTGGCACCTCTAAAGAATATTTTAAAAATAAATGCAAAGGAATTGTTATTCTTGGAACTAACGTTATTAAAAATGCTCTCGGTGTCCAGAAGATACGATTGGCTTTTGACCGCTTAGTGTGTCCCTAGTGTTTGTGCTCGTGATATTGCACACGTGAAATGTGTGTTATCGGTCACCAAGGAGGAAAATCAAATAGCTTATAATACAATTTTAAAAAAACAACAAATAAATAAATAAATTAGATATTTGCTGACCGCACATGTTGGATAATAGTTATATATATATAAAAAAACAAACAAAAAAAAAAAAACACCTTCAGGACCTATAGTGAAAAAATAAAGAAAAATCTGAAACTGCTGAAAATGTGAGAGGAATTAGACGCATAAGCACACTTCTTGATCGGTTTCAGAACTGTATGGTGACTTCTGAGGCCGTCTTAAGTTACAAAGCCTATTAGACGCCACCTCCATAACAGTGTGTTACTGTATCAGTGCTGTTATTCTCACCATGGAAGGCTTGACCTAAAGACTGTGTGTGTGTGTGTGTGTGTGTGTTGGGGGGCGGGGTGGTTCTTAATATTTAAGAACACTTTTTATCACTGAAAAATAATCGGTTGAAATAAAGCTATACACCACACCTATACATTTAATCTCATAAGACAACTCACTGCATATGGTGTTCATTTTCATAAAGGGTGCCAATAATTATGGAGTTGACTGGATGGCGAGAAACACAAACAAATTACCTGGAAGGGCCCTTGTATATTTTTGAAGCACTTTTGCAGAAGCTGTTGTGCTTTTTCAGCTTCACCAAGCTCCAACCAACCGACTGCAAACATACTCTATTACACACACACACACACACACACACACACACACACATACACACACATACACACACATACACACACATACACATACACACACATACACACACATACACACACACACAAAAGAGGCATTTACATTTACACTGATTTCCTACTGAAATAACTAACTCATCGGTTCTACTGATAATGTAAAACTAGAAATCAAGACATTCTTACCCAAGTCATAGCAGGACCGAGCGGGTCGGTGACGGCCTCGTAACATTCCAGATCATTCCGTCTGACCTCTGGGCTCATGGGCAATCCCAGCGGGAATCCTACCAGGATGGCATCTGCCTGCTTCACTTCCCTTCCTGTCAGGTAAACATACACAAGATGTCACTGTGCGTTCAAGTTAAGTATTTACAAGTTGAGAAGTTATAATTACGATTGTGCGTTCGAGTCACTTTGGTCAGAGCAAGATGGCGGTGAACCTAATCTTAATTAACTCAAAAAATGACAGCAAGGATTTTTAACTCTACTTCTAGAAAATAAACAACGAAGAATGCGCCTCGGGTGTGTTTGGCTTTTTTTTTTTTTTTTTTAAACGTTCTTGCGTTATCTCGGAATTGTACAACACTATCGTATTTTTGTGCAGGCAATTAGCCTTAAATTTACAGTCTAAACTACAGACGTTGCACCCATCGATGCAAACATGTTTTCTTACCGACACGCCTCCAACTTAGAAACACGGGGCTCAAAGAAAATCCCGAATTTCCCCCAGCTCGTAATTACGACTTTGTGATGGCGTTTACGTGCGTTCAACTCGTACGTACGATCTTTCCGACATGACTCGAACGCACCGTCGTTTCAGCGTTCAAACTGAAATTATAATGCGAGTGTAGCAATTCCAAATGATGACAGGAAAATAAATAAATAAATCCATACGACTCACCCTTTTTGTAACCATCAAACTCTGGGTGGTACATCAGTTCAGGGTCGTAGGGAATTTTTAGCTTATCAGCTATTTCCTGCCATTCCGAGGGTGCGGGATGCTGGAGCAATCTAGCCAAGTCCACAGCAAACTGCAGACTGGGAAATAGATACAAGATTAAAAATAAACCTGAAAGAGGTTCAATCTATTAGTAAAGTTTATCTGAATGCATAATCAAGCATGCACCATACAGCACACACACACACACACACACACACACACACACCTGTACTTGGCCACAGTGTTAGTGTACACCGAGTTGTCAACATGTTTGTTGTACTCATCAGGAGGCATCACTCCTAAATGATGCACACAAACAGAAAACCTTATAAAATTCCTATTTCAAGATCTCTCTCAAACATACATGCAACTTCTCTTGCTTTACGTCACTCTACATACCTTTGAGGTGGTAGTGCTGGTCATCGGGGTCCCAGATCACTCGGGACCCCCAATAATCAGCTATACCCCACACCACTTCACTGGCACCGCCCTCTTTAAATAGTCCAATGTCCTTTCAAGAAAGGAGAAGAATAATGGATTTTTGAAGACGTTTGCCCAACATACACTTTTCGGGGTTGATTTAGTGTCATAGACAGGAGGAGCACCTGCGTTAGGTAGAAGTACTGACGGAAGGCGAGAGCTACGTCTCCGTTAATATGGATCTCCTGTTTTCCAAAACTGTCCATCGGACACACCTCTTGACCGGATACAGCACTCTCCCATGGGAACTTCAAGCCCTGGTAACAAATTCATAACGAATGAGAAACACACGCAGACGTACGATGCATCAAATCCCGTGCTGTGAGATGAAGCCAAACAGAAGGGAAAACTCGTCACAGCAGGATGCTATGGACATTACATTTACACACATACAGAGGCACTCCACCACCTAACCCCAACCTCTCTACAGGTACGTTCACACATACAGCGACTCGCAGCGAGGACGCGACCGGAGGCTGCTCATTTTCAATCAGAGCTGCCGACTTTCGGCGACATGAGTGACAAGCGACTAGATGTGGGCGTGTCCGGCGACGTGTCACAGTTGTGAAAAGTTGAACTTTATGCAAATTTAGATCGACTTGGTGCGGCGACTACCAATGGGAGTGAAGACGGTACAGCGCACGTGATCCGTGATCCGCCATGCTGCCTCGCCACGCGAGTCCGAATTGCTTCGTGGACCCAGACAGTCCGGTGCTTGCACTTTCGCCGCACTGCTTGTCCTTCATCTCGTAGGATACGACACGCATATACGCTGGTGAATTTTCTATACAAACACAATTTTACCACCAAGGAAGTTGGTTTCTCGTCAAAAGTCGAATGCTAATTGCACCACCCACTGTTAAACGTTACTATGGCAACCAGTAGTAGGAACGCCTACTGGCGACATTCATAGTACAGCGACTGGCCATTTGCAGCGCTAAAAATTGCTGTACGTGTGAACATACCTTTATTCATACCTTATAGCCCTGCTCCTGGGCATTGATCTGGGCACCTTCTAGTGTTCGCACTCTGTACTCCAAGACAGCTCTGGCCAGGTTAGGGTGAAAGAGTGCAAAGTTAGGATACATCCATGTGTCCTAGGCACAAAAAAAAAAAAAATCAATGATTTATATAGATTTAATTTATCGGATTAGCAGAAAGAATGGACTGTTTTAGCGCTCATCTAACAGACGTCTTATGTGACGTGATTTTACTGATTTTTTTTTTTTTATATGATTTTATTATTCATTTACTTTAGATCCCTAATGAGGTGACAGTAGTAAGGAAAATCTCCCTAAGACAGCATGAGGAAGAAGCCTCAAATAGAAAACCTTGAGGAAACCATCCTCTCCTGAGTGACACCAGATATTGGGATTAAACTAAATCATTACAGTATACAGCTGTAAAAGGGTAAAGACGTGTGTTGAAAGAATGTTCAGTATTAAGGATGAGCACAGAACACAAGTCTTTATGATTACTGCAGCATTTCTCAGATACAAATCGACAGGGTCAAAGTGATGATCCACTGAAGAAAGGAGGAGTCTTGGGAATAAACCGTTTTTAGAAATTCCGATTATTAGGGTATCCGTTCCACCGACGTATTTTATGCCCTGAACATGTCCATGTACATCTCCAAAAACTTGGAGAGCGGAAGTCTTTGCACAAGTCGTGTATTTCCTAATCAAAACTACATCATGAGAACAGCCAGATTAGAAAAAAAAAGCCTGCCTAGTTCTGGAACAAGATTTTTTGGACGGATGAAACCAAGAGTATAGAGAAGGAAAGGAAGGGCTCATGATCCAAAGCATACCACATCATCTGTCAAACATGGTGGAGGTAGTGTTATGGCATGGGCGTGTACGGCTGCCGGTGGAACTGGATCACTGGAGTTTATTGATGATGAGACTGCTCTTAGAAGTAGCAGGAGGAATTCTGAAGTGAACAGTACTAATAAAACAAATGTCCGATGGTTTCTGTGATGGAAATGGTGGCTCCAAGAAATAAATATGTTGGTACACGGTGTCTACTGTGTACTGTTGTATTTATCGCTTTAATTATGTGATCATGAGGTCTGTGAATTGCAAACACAACTAGATATCTGATTGGATGACTGAAAACCTTTGCAGACAGAAACCGCAGATGAAACGTCACTGAAAGAGGTGTCGTTTTACACTTAACGAAATCTATGACATAAAAAGGTACCCGTCGTGAAATGAAAGCAAGAGAACAAACTTTGGGATTAAGAGTCATCATTTATACTCACCATCCACTGCATTAGGTTGTTTGATGTGAATGTTAACTGTAGCTCTTGACCTGTATCTGCATGACTCTATGCATTGCATTGCTGTCACACGATTGGCTGACTGCATGAACGGTGTGCGGATGTTCCTAATAAAGTGGTCAGTGAGTGCACACCGTCAGTGATTCCTATGCTGCGTCCCAATTCGCCTATTATCCGTCCTAAACAGTATCCGAGATTAGAATTAGCGTGTCCCAAATCGTAGGATGTTGAAATGAGGATCCCAGAGGGATGGTACCCGGATGGTCTACTATTTCCGGTAGGTTTTCGAAGCGCGGATCCGTGGACGCTTTTTCAGCGAATATTTCCCACAACTCCTTGTTTGAGTGAGGAGGATTTTTGTGACCGTTTGCTTCGTCGAATTCAACCTGACGCATTTTAGAGAGGTGTAAACAAAATGTGGAAAACTAAATGAAGGCAATGATAAATTAAATATTGTATAAATTATATAAGGAATAACGAAGGAAGAAAAGCTGAAATGCAGCGAGGAGTTTGTTTACGGCGACGATGTTCTCTTCCCTTACATGACGTGTTAGTGTGTCCCAGTACTTGCATACTCTTTTGCTACAGACTCGAAAGTATGTACTTTTTCTTTCTTCACAAAAAGAGTACACACTTTCGGTGCATAGTATAAGTAGGTGAATTGGGATGCAGAACTACTATTTGTTAAGAACCTTACCTGATCCCAGAAAACGTGTCCCCAGTAGTCCTGTCCTTGTCCGTGTCCCCCGTTAGACAAACCTCCAGGACTGATGCCCCCAAACGGTGTGGGTGTTTCCATCAGAGAGGGGAGCGCGCTCAGAAGGTAGAACATGCAGCCAATCACAGCTTGGCTCAAAGGCTGTGGTCCGGCCAGCTCCACACTGCTGCCGTGCCATAGCTCCGCCCACGCCCTTACATGGGAAGTCTGCAGATCACCATGTTCAATGAGTTCCAAACCAGTGTCGAAGTAAAGCTGGGCGATCTCACTGCTCTCTGCAACTGCAACCAGGAAGCTCCAGCTAGACTGGCTCTGGTCAGGCAGTAACGTTACAGAGGAGATTAGTGGGGTCCAGATAAGGTGCACAGAAGGACGAAGTACTCCAGGGGCTTCTGCTGACATAGTGTGCCCAAACATGTGCCTGTTAAGAAACAGAGCTGAATGCAGTAAGCGACATCATTGCAGATCTAATTCATGTGAAAAATCAGTGGTTCGAGATGTGTATATAGGATTAATTAAGGCTTTTACAAATTCAAATCAATGCTCTGGTCTAAGACTGTTGATAACATTGAGCTTCAGACACCAAATACACATCCCTACAGTAGGGTTTGGTTAAATGTACCTCCCTCCTCTATAGTCCTGAGCCTTCTCAAAAGCAATGTCATGACTCTGAGGAGTGAAAGAACTATCAAGCTTGACTGTGATTGCTTCCTCTGAGCTCATCTGGCGCTTTAGCATCACTTCCATGACCAGCATGTTGGGATATTGTCGATGAGCGTAGAACACCTGAGTCGCTTCCACATAAGAGGTAAGTATTGAATGGGTGAATATACCTGCAAGAGACAAAGAGATGCACTATCATCCAGGCATGCATACTGGCACCATAAAGTGTTTAGAGTTGTTATGTATAGGCTAACATTGTTATCTATAGAGATGGATACAACATTCCGGCTATACCAGTGTGGGCGTCCAAACTGTATGTATGCTTCCCCTCCTCGACCTTCATCCTGACCGCAAGTGGACATGGTATATCAGCTCGGTGACAGGCTCCAACCTCTCCGTTATAGACTCCACCCTTATGCATAATTTTGCCAAACACTCTCCATCCCAGCGTCCCGTTGGTCAGAGGTGGCAGGAAACGGTGGTCAGAGGGTAGCGAGTGAGTTGAAAATATATAAGGGTCAGCAGAGTCATGGTTCATCTCTGGCAAACAGACGTAATGATTGTGTATTAGAAGTCGACCGATTGATCGGTTTTGCAGATTAAGCGGAACCGATTGCTGGAACTAGCTGTCATGGGCAAAAATCCATAGCGATAGTGTTTCCCGGTTGCATCCGTTGCGGGAGCGGCTGTGAAGCGTCCGCTGTCATTATACAGTACGAGAGCGGCCTCAAGAGGCGAAATAAAAACCATCACTGACAAATTTTGTTGTGTTATTTGAAGTGTTTTTCGATTCATTTCGGATGTCTCCGTTTTTTATTTGTTATTCGGAGTGTTACTTTTTGGTTCAGTTTGGATGTATATCTTTTATTTACTTTAATATTTAGGAATAGTTAATATATATTAATATTTATTTCATTTTTAAAAATACAGTACAGTCAGTACTGTTTCTTTTTGTAATAAAGTTCAGCAGCATTTTACTTCGAGCGGTATGTTTTCATTCAGTATCGATTTTAAAAACTACCGGTCGGTTATCGGCAGGTAGGTACCGCCCGACTTAGTTATCGGTAAAATCCACTAAATCGGTCGACCTCTACTGTGAACACATATGCCTTGCATAAGTATCCGCCCCCTTGAACTTTTCCCGGTGTGTTTCGCAGTGTTACGAACTGAAATGGACTTAACTGGGATTACAAGTCACGACTGTACACAAAATAAGCCATAAAAGTGAAGAGTGCTTTTTTTTTTGCACATTAAATATTCACCCCTGTTGGTGTGAATACTCTAAATTAGTTCTGGTGCAATATAATGAGTCACATAATTAGCTGAATGGAGTCATGAACGGGATGTCACGTGATCTTACTGTAAACACACCAGGCTGCAATATTACATTACAAAATGTGAAGGGAAAAACTATGTCAATGAATATTTATACGAGGACCTGAATGAGCACAGGGTATAACTAACTTACGTTTTGTTTTTTAACCATAATTTATTTCCATAAACCTTGATATAAACCTATCAGAAAGAAAGGTTTTGCTTAATTAAAACAACTTTGCACTTTAGTAAAGTTTAATATTTCACTGTAATGTTTCTGAGAAAGTGTTTTTAAGCAGACTGCACATTGTTAGATGATTAAACTCTATACATACCGTCTCAATGTAATGTCTACCTGGTCTGGGTCAGCTCCTTTAAAAAGGAAAGTTGAGGAATTTAACGAAGAAGCTCAGCTTGTTCAAACCCGAGAGCGACGACTGACACTGCAACTAGACCAGAAACTACACAGAACTCTTACAAAAGCAAAAGTGTGTGTTAATAAACTTCTTCAAACATCCGATTCTCCCACTGTTAAGAGGAAGTTAAACAGTCATTACTACTAAACTCTGGCACCGTGTGGGCGGAGCCTGGGGGCGGGGCCTCACCTTTTTAGGCGCTGATCTGGGATCAGCTTCCGAGACCCACATTTCAATCTTTGCCAGCATTAAGAAAACATCAAAGTGGCTTTGAGATCAGTTAGTTTGGCAAATACTGTGAATGATCAGATGACACTCAGATGACCTGTTTCCTAAATCATAAGCACAAAAATAAAGCTGTTTTCAGGAAAAGCTATTATATTATATTATAGACAGCCAGTTATTTTTACAGCTCGACTACCAAGATCTAAATAAATAAATAAATAAATAAATAAATTACAAGGCAGACTGCAGATTTGTTTAATTATAGTTAAAATTTTTATACTTTTTTTTTTTTTTTTAAAAGTCAGTGTATTACAATAACAGTGTCATTTGAACTTTGAATTTAAAACTCACATTCCTGCAGTTTCTAGCTCAAAATAAAAGAAAAACTCTAATAAAAAAACAAACAAACAAACACCCAGACATTTGCCTTTGACTCCGCCTTAATGTGCTGAGTGACAGGTGGATTGTGAAAGTGAAAAATGCAATTTCTTAATGCATTTTCCAAGAAAAAAAAAAATAGAAACCTTCATAGAATTTGTAATGGTTTTAATGGTTATAAAGGGAATTGTATTGGTTTTAATGGAAACTGTAATGTAATACCCCTGTGGGTTTCTACTGGTAATTTTTTGCCTTCTATTGGTGTCATGTTATGTCTAGTGGACCAGTAATGGTTGTAATGGTTAGCTGATGGCTTGTAGTGGAAATGTTTTGGAAACCATTAGAATTTCTGTGATGGTTTCTATTGTTTTGTTTTGGGGTTTTTGTACTGCAGCTTCGTTCAGGCAAGTAAAGTGTCATAGTGCAAATACATATAAAGTATCTATCTTGTCAATTACTATATTTTACTATTGCACAAGTAAATACATGCAGATTGTGAAAGTTGTCCAAATTTTTTCATTTAAATAAAACTAACCACGATGCAATAGAATATCCATGTAGCTAAATGTAATAAACCAAAAGCAAGTACACTATTTGGCCAAAAGTATGTGGACACCCAACCATCACACCCATATGTGTTCCTTCTCCAAACTGTTACCACAAACTTGGAAGCACCCAATTGTATAGAATGTCTTTGTATGCTGTAGTGTTACATTTTCTAAGAGAATTAAGAGGCTCGAATCTGTTCCACCACAACAATGCCCCTGTACACAAAGCGAGCACCATGAAGACATGGTTTGACAAGGATGGAGTGGAAGAACTCGAGTGTCCTGCACAGAGCCCTGACCTCAACCCCACTGAACTCCTTTGGGATGAACTGGAACGCCGACTGAGCACCAGGCCTCCTCACCTGACATCACTGCCTGACTTCACTAATGGTCTTGTAGCTGAACTAAATTAATCTAAATCTCAAACCGTAGCTTGGTACACTAAGGTTATTTTAAAAAGTAAGTTTTTCTCATGGGACAATGGAAAGAAGAAATTGATGCTCTTACCTGTTTGTGTGAAATGGAAAGGTGCTACTGAGAAGCACTTAATACTAAATACTAGACTTTGTCAGTAACGTTTTATTTGATTCAGTTACAGATTCACAGCATATTGTTCACGTAGACCCGATCTAGAAATATAATCCCGCACTAACATTCTAGGGTTAGTGTGTGTAGCAGTTTCCTTAGATGTTGAATACACTTCAATCCATTGAAAAAAGGTTGGCACCAAATTCTGACCCTACCGTCTGTGTGCCTCAGCAGAAATCGAGACCTGGCTACGTTTTTCCAGTCTTCACGTGTCCACCGTCGAACCAGTCTAGCCATTCTCCTTTGACCTCTTTCAACACGTTGTTTCCATCAGCAGAACTGCCACACACTGAATGTTTTTTCTTTATTCCACCATTCTGTGTAAACTATAGTTTTTGCATGAAAATCCCATGAGCTCAGCAGTTATAGAAATACTCAAACTAGCTCATGTCATGGCCATGGTCAAAATCACAGAGATCACATTTTTTTCCCCCATTCTGATGGTTGATGTGAACATTACCCGAAGCTGCTGGCCCATATCTGCATGATTTTATGCATTGCACTCCTGCCACACGATTGGCTGATTAGATAATTGCATGAATGAGTAGGTGTACAGGTGTTCCTAATAAAGTACTCCATGATTTACTAATATACACTGTATGTCAGTATATTTCCCCAATGTATTTTTAAATATAATGTTAAATATATTGCAAAGTATTGAATATATTAGATTAGGTACTGGAGAGCAGATGCTATGTCTGTGAACTCGGGAAGTCTGTCATTAGGGGCCCAAGCACTGAAGGTGCTTAAGCACGTTGTTGTTCGTGGTGTTGTTCTTGCTCGGGTGTCCACGGCAACCCATAGAACCGTCTGGTAAAAAGTTGTGAAATTTGGCACATTGATTGAAGAGGGTCTAAGGAACATTCGGACCAAATTTGGGGCCATGCGCTGCAAACGCTTTAGCGCCACCATCAGGTCAAATGTAGGCCTGCTTTGAAAGTCCGTCTATGAGCCGTGTGTCCAAAATTGAAAAGCCAGGCATCCCTGACATTCTTCAGGAACATGACCTGAGGCTGTGCAACAAATTTTGTACCAGCGCCACCTACTGGTCAAAAGTAAGAAGAACATGCTAAAAAAATGTTTACATCTAACTGCCATTTTTGCTACTCCTTATCCAATCTTCACCAAATTTGGCTCACATCATCTAGAGACCTGTCTAAACAAAAATGAACAAAGGAACTCTGATATTCAAAGCCATCCTCCTAGAACAGACTGGCAAATGTGTGAAACTACAAATCCTTCTTGAATCCCTTTGCCTATAATTATGGCTCTGCTTCCGTGTGTTGCTTTTGCAACAATTGTAGTGCGTCTGTGAATATGTGGTGCTTGGCCCCCGAAAATGCTGCTTGCAGCTTTAATTATTATTATTATTATTATTATTATTATTTCTATTTCTAAATCTGGCTCACCGTAGATGCACGTTTTGTAAAAGTTAAAGACCCCTGTTCCAAGTTATCAATGTGTCCCATAACCTTTATGCTGCATGCATTTACATTACTTACATTCTTTTAGTTTAAAGATACCAAAAAAAGATATCCCAGAGAAAGGTCTTTGGTACTTTTTTTTAATTGCACCTTGCTATAAAAAAAAAAAATCTTTTTATAAAAAAAAGAGGAAAAAAAAGTGAGAAGAGACAAATCAGCCATTGGCGACATGGAAAAGTTGCACAAGGTAGCTTTCTTCAAGAAAATCTCTGGTTACAGCTGTGCGACACGATCCCAACACACTGATGGACGTGAAAAGCAATGCTCCGCAGTAAATTACATTCAAGCTTGAAGTAATACTATGTAATGCAAAGCAATACTGTTTGTGCGTTGCATTTTAACACTTTCCCAAGATGTGACTGCTTTTCTGTCACTGAATGTTATCTACAATTTAAGCAAACTCAGCTGTAAGATAAGACTCTGTGTGAATACAGTCCCAGGTGTGTTAACTTAAGAGTAGGAACGTCATTGCAGTGATAAGCAAACCTGTCCGAGCTACTATACAGAATTCATTTCAGCCCAAACACACACACCTGCTTGAGTTCACCAGACGGTATGATGAGCTCTGTTGGACCTGAATTCTGTAGCAGGGTAGCGCTCAAGGAACAGTTAATGACCACTGCCCTTACACATCTAAGCCTCTAGATGGGGTTACAATACAGTTTGGTTTCACCTGGCAGCATGCCAGAGGTCGGAACTCCGAACCCTGGGAAAAGAGCAGCTTTGCCCTTATAAGGCTGCAATCCGTCCCCTCTGCTTTTTCCTTTATTGCTCTCTTCCTCTCCGTTCCTCCCTCCCTCCCTCTCTTTCCTTCTCAGACCTTAGAGATATTTACAGCAAGGCCAGCTCGGCGTACCTTATTAGGAACTGCGCTTGCTGTCAGCAGCTACATTGTGTCCTTGTAGGACAGTGGGCAGACTACCAGTGTGTGAATAGATGGGACAAACAGATGAGGGTAGAGAAGATGAAGGTAGCATTCTCCCAAAGGTCATTCAGCTCTCCAGGCACGTCTATAAACATCCACGTGCATGTAAAATCCATCAGAGACATGGATGGGAAAGTTGCTCCTGTTTGGTGAAAGACGCACAACAGTCAACAAGAACAGATGTCGTCAATGAGATGTTTGGGAAGATAAACGAGAAGCAAAAGAAGAGACTGGTCCGCTCATTTCTATTTCTAGTCATTTTGTGCACCCAGTTTGTCCGCATTCCACTTTGTCCCTTGCTCTTTCTAACACACACACACTATGGGAATGTTGCGCCCATTGCCCCAGCTGTTCCTCCCCCAAAAGGATGCAGGACATCTGGTGGGCAGGCACAAAGCGAGTGAGCGAGAGACGAACAGAGGCAGACTTATGGACATGATGACTGAATGAATGGTTGTCTAACGTACTGAGGTTTTTTTTCAACCCAATTGTATATCAGAAAAAGACAAAAGTTGGTACCTCCAGACCAGGAGGTTCTTAACTCCAGTCCTGGAGACCTCACACCATGCAGAGTTTGACATTTTCCCAACCATCAACACCCAGCTGTTCATCAGCTTATTAGCAAGCCCTTAATGAGTTGCTTCAGGTGTTGAGGGTTGGGAAAATGTCATACTTTGGAGGGCTGGTGGTCTCATGACTCATGAAGATGATGAAGAATGCATAATGAAAAAAACAAAACAGTCAGCAGCTTAACATACTTAACACCAAACTAAAAATAGATGGTTCTTTTTCATAAAAAGATTAAAAGGTGCACTTGTCATGATTATTCAAGATTGGAGTGCTAGTGGTTACAAAGGTGAAGTTCAACATCAGAAAGATTTTATTCCTCTCTGTACCCAACGCTCCCATTCCCAACCATATACGCAAAATAGTCCCTTCTTGGAAAAGTGCCAACTTTTAAATTAAAAAGTACGTTAGTGGTTAGCACGTTTGCCTCGCACCTCTGTGGTTGGGGGTTCAAATTCTACTCCCCCCTGTGTGCGTGGAGTCTGAATGTTCTCCCCGTGGTTCGGTGGTTTCTTCCGGGTACTCCAGTTTCCTCCCTCAATCCAAAGTGTTGTTGAAGGCTGAACGGCATTTCCAGATTCTCTGTAGCGTATAAATGTATGATTGTGGGTTGCGATGGGCTGGCCCCCATCGATAGTGTCGTTGTCCCCCGCCTCGTGCTCCGAATTCCCTGGGATAGGCTCCAGACTCCCTCGCGACCCGGTGTAGGGTAAGCGGTACGGAAAACTGCTAGAAAAAAATGGCATGATTTACGTGTTCACAGTAAAAGTACCTGGCTGCGCTGGGCGCCTACCAAATTCCGCCATGTTTACCTTTCCGAACAGACCGAGATGGGTGGGGTGGAGTGAAGGCGCATTGGGGCGTGTCTATAAAAAGACTGACAGGAAGCCCATTTAAACACAATCAGTCCAGCCCAGAATACGGCTTCCACTTTGTCCTGCCGCCATCGCTTAAACGATTATTTTCATCATGTTCTACATAATTTCCAGCTCAATTGTAGTAGTAAGGAAAATGTTTGCCTACTGTGCCTTTGCACCAACATAAGAGCAATACAATCCAGCAACAATGGAATGTTATCACTAATGTAAAGCAAAAGCATTTGTCCATCTATAGGCTACGATGGGACCGCTCTTCGATCTGAAACGAAAAAGCGAAGCAGCTGCGTAGGCCGCGTTTAAACGTAAATAATATTAAACCTCCGACACTCACCATTTCAACACATCGTTCTTACGATGCAAGACCGTCCTGTCAACGCAGCTGAACAGCTAATTAGGAAACCCCAGGACTGAACTTAGGTTTAGGAGTCAGTGCAATAGAAGAAAAAAAAAAAAAACTCTCCAATCGTGAACATGTTAAAATACTCGACACTAAGCTATAAATACACACAACCTTTTATTAAGTGCTGAAATTCATTAGTTTTTATATTATATATATTA
>JANDJT010000041.1:6635526-6649480 GCA_024331685.1 Stegophilus panzeri | reverse complement strand
CGCGGGGAGAATAGACAGGACAGACAGTAACGCAGAGAGGACAGACAGGACAGGACGCTAACGCGGGGAGGACAGACAGGACAGACGGTAACGCGGGGAGGACAGACAGGACAGGACGCTAACGCGGGGAGGACAGACGGTAACGCGGGGAGAATAGACAGGACAGACAGTAACGCAGAGAGGACAGACAGGACAGGACGCTAACGCGGGGAGGACAGACGGTACCCCAAGCTCAGGATCAAACAGTGAACCCGCTGCACCACTGTGTTGCCCAAAATGTAATAAATGAATAATTATAAGTAAATTTAAAAAGCCCAAGTATTTTGTGAACTGTATTCAGATTTTTTTTGCAATCTTCAGCCAAGATATCCAAAAACATAACATATCACATCACAGCACTCCTGTTCTGGTCCCTGGCACTCAGTTTGAACTCACGTGCCAGTTTAACCAGTTTGCATTTTAAACTGCTTGCAACCCTACACGAGTAAATGGTTTACTGGCTTTACTGAAGATGAATCCCATCAAATATGCTTCCTTATTTATAACACATACTCCAGAACACATTTTTGTGGAAAACTAAACAGACGAAATACTGCACGTGTCCTGTCCGTCCGCTTCCACAGTGTCAATGTGAGGACCATACACACGTCTGAGGCCCAGGGACTCCACAAAACTCACCTGATTCAGCATCGCTCTCCGATTCGCTCTCCTCCTCGGAACTGGAGCTGCTGGACGCTTTGGAGGGTGCACCTGGACGGCTCTGGGTGTTCGGCTGCTGCTCCTCCTCCTCTTCCTCCGTGGGCGGAGTCTGGAGGGCGGACGGTGGGGGGTGCTTCTCTCTCTCGTGCAACGTGATCTTCTCCTTGCTGCTCATACGAGAGATGGACGTCCTGCAGGGGCGGTCCAACACCGCCGGCAGAGTACGAGTGACATGCAAACCAGCCAATCGGTGAGAGCAACACAACAGGTGAAGCGAATGAGTGCGCAGGCGGTTTCGGTTACGGGTGCGAAAGGTATTGGCGCCCCAATTTAGGATCCGGTGCGTTAACCGCAATTTTCTAATGACGACATACGTCGTTCAGATTGGGGTTCCAATACCTTCAGGAGTATGTGCTTCATCTACTAGACTGAAAAATTCGCACATGAAAACGAAACCATACTGAAATGAAGATCAGACAGCACTGTGTATTTTACACACATATACACACACAAGGTTCTCAATCACTAATGTACTATTCACCAGGTCACTCATCCCTCTGAATTTATCTCCAAATCCCTCAGGACCTCCATTTTACCCATCTTCGTGTCTGTGTTTATGTTTACACATGCAATTCAAATATTGTGTCCTTTTGTGAGGCCAGAGCTGGTGAGTGAAATAACATGCAGACCGCATCTGAGTCACACTCCGTGTGTGTGTGTGTGTGTGTGTGTGTGTGTGTGTGTGTGTGTGTGTGTGTGTGAGAGAGAGTGAGAGAGAGAGAGAGAGAGAGAGTATGTGTGTGTTACCTGCGAGGACGGACTGGTGCCATAGAGATGGGTGGACTGGTTTCAATAACAGGCATCTGGATCTTCAGTTTCTCTATACGCATCTGAAGATTTGGACATGACGGCAGGATGAAACGGCAGTAAAACCCGCCAAAATCCCACCACCCCCACTCCCCCTAAAACCCTGACCGTCGAACAAACCTCGACGGCCTTACAGTAAGCCTTCTTTATGTAAGTAACCGGCAAAGAATAGCAAAAGGTAATATAATAAACACAGTCTGACACTCTATTGTGTGAAGTCCTTATATGGCTCCTGGCTTGAGGAGTACTGCCCTGCAATAACTTACTCTGCTCTGTGTGTGTGTGTGTGTGTGTGTGTGTGTGTGTGTGTATAACAAACTGCTGGCTTTCGGACTGCGTTCCAGCACAGATAACCTTTTCTTGAAAGAGTGAAAGTGGTCTTTGAACATAAACCAGAGAGAGAAGTGATAAGATAGCGCTTCTCATGTGGAACATACCACACTGCACAAACGCACACACACACACACACACACACACACACACACACGAGCACACACACACACACGAGCACACACACTTACTGCATTTTGCTTCTTTTGCAGCTCCTCCAACTTGTCCACTAGATTCTCATCAGCAACATCGAGAGCAGTTTGACCCTACACAAAAAGTACCTTTATATCAGACGGACACTGAAGTATGAGAGAGGAAAGGGGGGGGGTGTAGGAAAAAAGTATACTGATGCGCTCACCACGTTGTTGACAGCGTTCATGTCACACATATGATCCACGAGGAGACCGCACGCCTCCTCCTGCCCCCAGTGAGCAGCAGCATGCAGAGCGGTCCAACCATCACAGTCCCTACTGTCCACATCCAACTTACACTTCAGTAACACCCTGCCCCACACACACACACACACACACACACACACACACAAACAAAATATTGTTTTACCGCAGCCCGTAAAAACTAGAAGTGCTGGGTGAGCCGTGTCACGGCGTACACTCACTTGAGCACTTCAATGTAGCCTTTAGCTGCGGCTACGTGCAGTGGCGTTGCCTTAGTGTTGGGATGAGGCACCAGAGAACCACTTCCTGCCAAAACATTCATGGCATCCTGCATCATCACTCGCTCCTCCTCTCTCCTCGCATGCTCCACGTCCACACCTGACAGACATGCACGGGTAAGCTTAGGATTTTATTTACATTGTGTATACACACGCACACGCACCGATCGGCCATAACATTAAAACCACTGACAGGTGACGTGAAGAACTTGGATTATCGCATTACAGTGGCACCTGTAAAGGGGTGGGATATATTTATTAGGCAGCAAGAGAACAGTCGGCTCTCAAAATGTGATGTGTTGGAAGCAGGAAAAATGGGCAAGCGTAAGGATCTGAGGGACTCTGACATGGGGCCAAACTGTGATGGCTGGACGACTGGGTCAGAGCATACAGAAACTGCTCAGGAACGGTTTGAGGAACATGACAAGAGAGTTCACGGTGTTGACTCGGCCGCCGGATTCCCAGATCTCAATCCGATCGAGCGTCTGTGGGATGTTCTGGACAAACGAGTCCGATCCACGGAGGTCTCACCTCGCAGCTTACAGGACTTAAAAGATCTGCTGCTAACGTCTTGGTGCCAGAAACCACATCACACCTTCAGAGGTCCTGCGGAGACCACGCCTCGACGGCTCAGAGCTGTTTTGGCGGCACAAGGGAGACTTACCCAATATTAAGCAGGTGGTTTTAATGTTATGGCCGATCGATGTTTAAATGTATTTATTTATAGGCCTTTTGCTTTTCAGGAAAACAAAACAAAAAAAAACAACAAAAAAAAAAAACAACGAGCCTGAGCTTACCACACGGTTTGTTTGTTTTTGACATGCAATTTATGATTTGCTTCACATGCTGTAGCTGCTTGATTATAACACAACCGCTGGCTTCTCATTGGAGATACTGGGATTCATTTCAAGCTTCGAGTGGGTAATAAATGTCACAAAACATTAGGCATTGGGTGATGCACAAAAGCCACGATACAAGACGTATCCCGATACAGGCTTCACGAGGCGATACCGACACGAATAAAATATTACATATGTTTGTACTGACAGCAAAGAGAACCACTGCAATATCAATACACTGTCTTTTAAGAAAAGAAGATCAGGATTTAGAGCATAAAACGGTCACCCCCCCCCCCCCCCCCCCCCCCCCCATTATTAACAATATTTTAATCTCCTTCAGTGTCACATGGATTTCCTGGTAACGTTATTAATATGGAACGATGGTTTGAAGGTAGATTGTGCCTTAACTGATTATACTAAATAACAAATTCATGGCATCACTGCTTCCTACTGCAGTCTGACACGCCCGGGAAAAACAGACGCGCATCACACTGACCGATTTCATTTAAAACGATCACGGGCCTAACGAAACGAGGCCGTGGGCACCGTGTCGGACGCAAGGGCCTAACGAAACGAGGCCGAGGGGCCGAGTTGCTATTCGACACAGCGATGTTCTCTCTCCTGCCTACAAAATGGGTATGCAATACCATGACATGAAAACATACAATCCAAAACACACACACACACACACACACACACACACACACACGATCAGTCATACTAGTGACTACAGACTAGGGGTGTAAACGTCAGGCTTCCAAAGCATACCATTTCGAATTATTTGTAAGGCAACGATTTCGCTATTTGCCAATACCATTGAATCTTCTGCGATAGCATTCGGTTTAGCAGCCTCCGACCGACTTTGCTCAGAACGTTGTCTTTGCTGGGGGTAGGCCTACCGTTAAATTCATGGATAACGATGACGTAGAGAAGGAAGTATTCTTAAGTATCAGAGTCATGAGCAAATCATCCTGCTAGCCTACTCGTTTATTAGCCTACAGCTTTATCCATCAGGACGAATGACGATCCGTTTATGATGGCTGCCACGATTCATTACGATCGGTGCCTTTTAAATCGATGCACGGAAACGAATCGTTTGTCACGCCCCTGCTATACACCAGGGTGGGTTAGGGAAAAGAAATCGCGGTGAAATATTTAACACTACAGGATTTCGCTCCATAGAGAACGCATGAAAATGCCACTATTCCGAGGAATCTTGCAATTTAACTCCGACGCCAGCGTCACTCTGATGGAGCGTAATCAACGCGGTGAACGTGGCTCCGGAAAGACCCAGCTGACGAACGTCTACAGTAGTCCGATCACGTACGGAAACACACCGTTTGTCTGATAGCACGTGTGTGTTGTCAGATTAGCAGTAAATCTGACTAGCAGCCACTATAAAGCTCTACGGTAAAATCCAGACAGCCGGGGTTGAGATCAAAAAGTGAATAGGACACGACGGATCAGAATTTCAACATTCGTTTCCTCATGTTTACATCTAGAGGTGTTAAACAATCATTCATCTTTTGGTCTCGAACCCAAATGTCTTGAAAACAATAGGATTGGCCTTGCTGTTCCAGTACTTTTGGAGGGGACTGTGTGTACCTTTTAGAGACTGAACACAGACCCGTGGATCAGTTTTCTCCAGCCCATTGTCTTCCTTTTTATTACTGTTTGCATATCTGTTTATTGTAAAGTCTCTCCTTCTCTCGCTCCGTTTGTTCATTCAGCTCATTAATCCTCCTCCTCCTCCCCCCTCACCCTGTTTTTTGATCTCTGCCTTTAGAAGCCTTTCCATGGCTTCCTCTGTGGCCACATCCAAAGGAAGTTCCCCCTCGCTGTTCACCGCTCCCACCTGTGCGCCGTGCTCGATCAGGTACCTGCAACACGGACACAGAGGACAAGGTTCCGAGTCAGTCACATGTTGGGAATGTTCACAGAAGGGGTTTTCTTCATTACTACTTTTTTTTTTTTTTTAAATGAAGAAATAGGGGAAAAGTCTGTATACCATTTCATTCGATTTTATACCATTTTAAAATGACGATTAAAGACGTGGACACCATCAGTAGCACGTTATGAATGAGAAAGTGGGAATTGACTTAAAATAAATAAATAAATAAATAAATAAATAAATAAAAAGTGTTAAAGTGAAAAGTGCTTCATATTTTTAAAACTCTTAGCAATATACTCTTGCGGTCTTCTTAAACACAGCTTCACCCAAGAGGCTTTTCTCAAAGTTCCCAACAATAGTTATTTGAGACAGTTTTTGTGTAGGGTCTAAAATATATATCTCTCACACACACACAAACACACACACACACACACACACACACACAGTGGTGCTTTAAAATTTTTCCCTTTCGAATTTTCTATATTTCTGCATAAATATGATCTAAAACATCAGATTTTCATACAAGTCCTAAAATTAGATTAAACAAATGAGACAAAAATATTACACTGTCAATTATTTATTGAGGAAAACGATCCAATGTTACGTATCTGTGAGTTGCAAAAGTATGTGAACCTTTGCTTTCAGTATCTGGTGTGAGCTCCATGTGCAGCAATAAATACAATTAAACGTTTCCGGTAACTGTTGATCAGTCCTGCACATCGGCTCGGAGGAATTTTAAACCATTCCTCAGTGCAGGACAGCTTCAACTCTGGTGGGTTTTACTCAATGAACTTCTTGCTTCAGGTTCTTCCACAACATTTCTGTTGGATTAAGGTCAGGACTTTGACTTGACCATTCCAAAACATTAACTTTATTCTTCTTTAACCGTTCTTTGGTAGAATGACTTGTGTGTTTAGGGTCGTTGTCTTGCTGCATGACCCACTGTCTCTTGAGATTCAGTTCATGGACCGATATCCTGACATTTTCCTTTAGAATTCGCTGATATAATTCAGAATTCATTGTTCCATCAATGATGGCAAGTCGTTCTGGCCCAGATGCAGCAAAACAGGCCCAAACCATGATACTACCACCACCATGTTTCACAGATGGAATAAGGTTCTTCTCAAACATAATGCTTCTCATTTAAACCAAAAGTTCATCCATCCACAAAACATTTTTCCAAAAGCCTTCTGGCTTGTCCATGTGATCGTTAGCAAACTGCAGACAGGCAGCAATATTCTTTTTGGAGATCAGTGGCTTTCTCCTTGCAACCCTGCCATGCACACCATTGTTGTTCAGTGTTCTCCTGATACTCCTGGATTCATGAACATTAACATTAGCCAGTGTGAGAGGGGACTTTAGTTGCTTAGAAGTTGCCCTGGGTTCTTTTGTGACCTCGTGGACTATTACACGTCTTGCTCATGGAGTAGATCTTTGTTGGTCAACACTCCTGGGGAGGGTAACAATGATGTTGAATTTCCTCCATTTCTACACAATCTGTCTGACTGTCGATTGGTCGAGTCCAAACTCTTTAGAGATGGTTTTGTAACCTTTTCCAGCCTGATGAGCGTCAACAACTCTTTGTCTGAGGTCCTCAGAAATCTCCTTTGTTCATGCCATGATGCACTTCTACAAACATGTGATCAGACTTTGATAGATCTCTGTTCTTAAATAAAACAGGGTGCTCAATCAAACCGAGTGTCATGTGTATGTAGCTAAAAACACATTCAAGCCACAAGACATCCTTGATCCCAATAATTTAATGCAAGTTATTAGTCTCGACGATATTTGAAGCAAGGGGGACACACCTACGTGAAATGACACAACTTCAGCTAACCAGCTAACACTCTCTCTCCAACTATCCCACAATGACGCGGAGGTGGGCTAGTTTGCGAAATGCTAACTAGTTAAGGGTAGCTAGATTTAAATTCGCCTAGCTAGACAAAGGGACTCAGTCAGTCAGTGAGTGAAAATGCCTCTTCTAGACCGGCCCATTAGGCGGGCCTGCAAAAACCACTTGCAGTGCACCGTCCAGCCATGCGATTTTCTCAGTCTGTGAGTGTGCAGAGGCACCGATATTTTCGAGCACGTTTGATTTTCTTTGTGAAGAAATACGTAGCGTGAACCCCTCCGTGACTAGCTGCAAGTACAGCAATGGAAAAAACCACCAATCCGAGGGAAAACTAAATGTATCTGCGCAGCAGATCCCAGAATCCAGTTCATCATCCATCTAGTTGTGTGGGAGGTGGAAATGGAGCACAATACTATCGCTTCTATAAGAACTTATTTTGCATGTCATAGCCAAACGGTTGTTAGGAACAGTAAAAAAATAAACACAAACGTGACCTGATTCGTACCCGTGCACAGCATTAAAAGCCAACCTGTATTTCCCCTGCGTGTTCTCTTGTTACTCTGTTCTTTTCTTGTTTCTGTACAAAACAGTGACCGTCACATGACGGACAGCTCTCATGTTTATTTTCGTTAGAAAGCGGGATCTCTCCAGGTGAAAGATTGTGTAGTCCGAGAGCAATCACGTATTTTGTGTACACTCCTACACCACCAAACAACTTATCGCAAGCGGTTTGAGTAGTGTCGCGTGAAAAGGTCAGCGAGTCGGAGATTTTGAAAGTCTTGTAGTGTGCACGCGGCATTACCCATAATCCCTCTTTGTGCGTCACAACACAAATACACTTTGACGAAAAGTATAAACAAGCCTTAGCGTGACAAGTACACACACTCCACAAACATATCCAGTATCCATCCATCCATCCATACACACACACACCCACACACACACACACTGACTTGGTGATCTGGATGAAGCCACAGGAAGCAGCTGCATGGAGGGGTGTCCAGCCCTCGTTGTCCCCTCGGTTCACATCACTACCGCTCTCCACAAGAAACTGCACCATCTCAGCGTTCTCGTCAATGCAAGCCTGGAGAAACAAAGACGCACAACGTGGTTTTCCATACAACATCATTTTAGAGGATATGTACACACACACACACACACACACACACACACACACACACACACAGAAAGTTGAGGTCGTAAGTACATACCCCTTGCAGAATCTGCAAAATGTTAAGAATTATAAAATTTATAATAATAGGGATAATAAAAATGGCAGTGTTGTGTATTTAGTGCTGCCCTGAATAATCTATTTCACATTACAGATGTTTACATATAGCAAATTATTATTTTTAAATATCTTTTTTTCTCTCCGTTTAGTACTGCCTTTTAGAAGCTACGCAAGATATTTACATGTTTCCAAGAAGGCAAAAAAAAAAATTACGATTTACACCCATCACCCTGTTCAAAAGTTTACCCCCCCCCCCCCCTTTTTTTTTGAGCATCAGTAAATGTTTGCACCTTTTGAAATATGCAGCAGATTCTGGAAAAGTAAAGAATGTGCAGGACCTGGAGGATTTTTCTGAAGAACAGCGGGCGGTTTAACTGCTCAGGACGAACAAGGGACTCATGAACAACCATCACAAAACATAAACACAGTCGCTGATCATCCAGGTAACGACACGCAGGATTAATAATCGAGCGTGTGTAAACTTTTGAAATGATTCATTTGTGTAAATTCAGTTATCATTGTGTCTTGTGGACTATAAAAACATCCGTTATGTGAAATATCTTATTCAGGGCAGCACTCGATAAACAACAAAATGCAGTTTTTATGATCCCTCTTATTTATTTAAAATCATTAACATTTTGCAGATTCCGCAAGGCGCATGTACGTAAACTTCCTGACTTCACATCATGTCCCGTTTCTTACACCTCAGGTTTGTGGATGTACGTTACATGATTCCACTCTACATTCAATATAAACAGGGCACTTTAAGACAACCAGCTGAATCATTTATCTGTACCAAACAACTAGATATCCGTGGACCAGGTCAAATATCACGGCATCAGTCGTGTCCTTCCAGCACTTGCGGGTTTTCTCAGAAGGAGAGCTCCGCTCCCCTTATGCGCCACAACTCTTTGGGGTCCTTTCTGGGTGGTCAGAACAGGTTCGTCGTGTTTCCAGGATGTTGTCTTTGCGTGTTTTGCGCTATGCTTCTGTACTGCCGTGTTGTGAGACGAAGCGAAAGAAGTTAAGGAACTGCCTACTCTTCGGGAGAACACAAGCTGGACTGGAGAACAGAGTAAAGTCTGGTTCTTAAAAACGACGACGTGTGTTTAGTATCACGGTACTCTGTAAAGACAGACCGTGGGGACGTTCTGATCGTTCGTGATCTAAAAACAAACATCGCCCCGCCCCTAGCCTAAATCAACCCTCTACGGGTTGGTTGAGGCGGAGGGGTGTGTTCGGTTGGTCACAAAAGTGCGCGAGAAGATAAGAGTGACATTTGTCGCACGTTATGTCAGTTATGCGACGTTGGTTTCATTTGGTGCACAAGCAGAACCGTGTCTTAAGGACCAAGAGCCATAGCACGGAGAAATCATTTAGCAGAACGTGGGGGAGGCTACACGACATCTGACCCACTGTTGTTAGTGGAGGCCCCTTCTAACACACAGAATGTTCTAGAAACAGAAAGCTGGAAGATTTCAGAACCGTCGCGCACTCACTGCTTTTTGTTTTTCGCACCACTCGGTGTAAACTCTACAGAGTCTGTTGTTGTGTGAAAATCCCAGGAGATCAGCAGTTCCTGAAATCCTCAAGCCGGCCCATCTGGTACCAACATCCACGCCATGATCAGTCACACGGATCGCACTTTTTCCCCCCATTCTGATGTTTGACGTGAACATTATCTGAAGCTCTTGATTTGATGCACTGCGCTGCTGCCACATGATTGGCCAGCGTGTATGACACACAGTGTTTGCGTGATCCAGACAGATCTCACGCGCAAAAAAGGTGTTCATTAGAACGCAACAATATTAAACATGGATAAATAAACATTAGCTCTCTGGATAGGTTTTAATTGGCGTGCCAGATCCCAGCAAAATGACCGCTCCGACTCCCATCTCTCAAAAAAACGTCAGACATTGGAAAGCAACCCTCACCAAAAAGCTCACTAAAACTGTGCAGTTTCGGAAAACTGGGAAAAAAAAAAAAAAAAACCAGGTGATGAGAAAACATTCCCCACACCATGGCATCACCACTACCAGCCTGAACTGGTGACACAAGGCAGCATCATTTGAATGCCACAGCCTTTCAGAGTATTACTGCTAACCATGTGCATCCCTTTATGAACACAAGTTACCCATTTTATACTGGCTACTGCCATGTCATCTCAAACTGGTTCCATGAACATGGCAGGGAGTTCAGTGGACTTCCCAGCGGTCGGATCCGAACGGGACATCCACGGCATGGACGTGCGGACAAATCTGTAGCGAGTACGTGATGCAATCATGTTACCATGGACCAGAATCTCAAAGGAAGCCTTCCAACACCGTGTGGAATCCACGCCATGAGGAACCGAGGCTGTTCAGAGAGCAAACAGGGAAGTGTATGTGTGTTTTGGGAGTGGGTCCAAATACACTCACTTAAAGGGTCTTTCACACGGAGCGTGATTAAGCGCTGCGAATGCACGACACGGTGGTGCTCTTGACTCGAAACAAGAGATCTCTATGGAGTTATTCACACCGGGCACGATCAATCACGGTGTGACCCCGCCCCCCGTTCCTCGATGAATCTATCTTCGATTTTCTTACAACAAAAATCTTTTTATTTTTTTTTTTTTTTTTAAATCCCGCTATTATTTCTTACAATTATTAATTTTTATTGTTGTTACTACATGCCACCTTTGCGCACGCGCTCCGTATCTCTCTGTGACCGTGTCTGGCTTACGCTCTCTTGATTAGGTCATCTTGTTGCACCGCAACCTTTTCAAAATATTTGCATAACAGTAGCTGATATAAACACACAATGATGTGCATTTTCTTAACCCAGGCTTGTGCTATGGATCTCATGAATCGAGAAGAAATCGGCACGCCGGTGAAACGCCCCGTGTGGCCAAAAATATGTGGACACCTGACCGTTTCATCCCTGTGTGTTCCGTCTCCAAACCGTTTCCACACAACTGTATGAAATGTCTTTGTATGCTGTGGCATTACAGTTCCTCTCCACTGGAACGAAGAGGCCCAAACCTGTTCCAGCATGACGACGCCCCTGTGAACAAAGCGAGCTCCGTGAAGACACGGTTTGCCGAGGATGGAGTGGAAGAACCCGACTGAGCCCTGACCTCGACCTCACTGAACACCTTTGGGATGAACTGGAACGCCGACCGCGCCCCAGACCTCCTAACCCGACATCGGTACCTGAAAACTCAGCAAACTCTTTATTGCTCATGGGGCTGGATAGCACACAGCGCCGGTCATGACGGAATGCATTTTACTCCGCTTTAAAGGACGACAGAAATAGCTACCATAGCAAGCAGGAGTTCAGACAAAGTGATAGGAGAGTGATAGCGTTACATTTAAGCAGGATAAAATAAAAGGCTTTTCCCAGCATACACGTTAACCGTTATCCTTATCAGCTGAGGCGAGACTCTGGCCCGAAATGCCTGCAAATACACTAATCAAGGTTTTCATGATTAACGCTGGGTGAAACAGCAACATGGGAACCTCTTGTTTTTCCGCTACTCTAATTCCCCAGAGTTCTCCCCTGATCCCATCCTCAAATGCCTGAACGCTTCAGCGGCATGAAAAAAAAATAAAAATAAATAATCATTCATCCGGGATTTTGCCGTCGGATAATTCCTGTGTGACGGACGTACGGGTTCAGCGCAGGCTTTCGGGGGAAGGAAGACGCAACTAAAAGACCGCGCGGACTGAAGTGGTGAGAACGTGTACGTTCGAGCAAGCGAAACACAGCCGGATCTCCAGCGGATGTTCTGCCGTTTCCACGCTTCCTGTTTGGTGCTTTAAAACGCCTGTAAGATTTTGATTGCTCCCCAACATATACACACACATGTGATTAAGTCAAAACAGCGCTTCTCTCTTTCCCTTTAATGTCTCATGCACCATGTGTTTAGATTCAATCAATGGGTCTCTCACACACACACACACACACACACACAGAGAGAGAGAGAGATCCCGAGAGAGAGAGAGGGAGAGCGTGTGAGAGAGAGAGAGTGCAAGAGAGGAATTTGTTACGCTAAACTAGACAAATTAAGACAACTTAACTAGTGTTTATATAAAAGAAGATCCAGTTTTACTGAGTACTGCTTTTACAGCATGCACTTTAGGGAGAGAAAGTAAGATGGAGGACAAAAGGACATGCAGCTTCAATAGAGAGGGGAGAGGGAGTGTGTGTGTGTGTGTGTGTGTGTGCGCGATATCAAACATCATATCACTATAATCAAAGACATTTCAACGACACATAACAGGCATCATGGCGTACAATCAAAACGTTAGCGCTGCATTTAAAAACGTGAAATTCCGATAAACAGGAAGCACAGTGGCTTAGTGGTTAGCACTAGCACTAGTGTTTGTGAAGTCTGCACGTTCTCTCTGAGCTTCAGGGGTTCCCTCGGGGTGCTCCGGTTTCCTCCTCCAGTCCAAAAGACGTGCGCTGTAGGCCGATCGGTAGGTCCGTCACCATATGTTCGAATTAAAAATCGACGCTAGCGCTTGCTACACATCTCCGATCTTCGAAATGTGCACAGTCTTTGCAATCGAACGTGCGTCATCATTTTAAATCTGACGAATATTCGACGCTGGAATTTGAATTCGACCGCCCTGGAGGCGTGTCAGGACTCTCCCCCTCGCGCCGGGCGCTGCGTGCAGTTCAGAGTTTCGCTGCCTGACTGTGCCGAGCCTTTTGTTTCGTTCTCCATGATCGTGATCTAGTTCCGTTTTCTCGCCTGTATATTTCGGATCATCCCTGCCTTTGCTGATCGCCTGACCTGTGCCTGTGTTCGGTTTACTGATTTACGATTTAGGTTCGGCTGCCAGCCTCTCGGAGAAAACGCTTAAACTGCATTTGTATCCGTCTCTACTCGCCGAACATGACACGGTGACGTCCATTCTTATGTAAACAAACATGTGAACAAACATGCATGTAAACGCAGTATCGAGGTCAGCAAAAATGATCCAGGACACATCTATAATATCTATATAATATATTGTAATATTATACATACACACATAAGCATATACACACACATACAACCCCAATTCCAAAAAAGTTGGGACGCTGTGTGAAATGCAGTGATTTGCAAAATCTCATAAACCCGTATGTTATCCACAACAGAACATAGAAAACATATCAAATGTTTAAACTGAGGAAATTTACCGTTTTAAGGAAAAAAAATAAGGTCATTTTGAATTTGATGGCCTCAACACGTCTCAAAAAAGTTGGGACGGGGCAACAAAAGGCTGGAAAAGTAACAGCTGGAGGTTAATTGTGAACAGGTCAGTAACATGATCGGGTATAAAATGAGTACCTGATAAACGTTTAATCATTTAACATCCTACCAAAAAAAAAAAAAAAAAAAAAAAAAAAAAGAATAAAAATAAGGGAAAATCAATTGCTTCTAATCAGAGGGGCACACTCTTACACGTATAAATACTCAGATAAGTGTATTGTGCCATAACTGATCACGATATCAATCAGATCATCATACTGCATAGGCTGCTCTCTGTGGAGGTGGGAATATCTGCACTAGGGTAAGACTGGGTCACTCAGTGTGCTTGTT
>JANDJT010000041.1:6584716-6607993 GCA_024331685.1 Stegophilus panzeri | reverse complement strand
AACCTGAACATGAAAGGAGTATTCTAAAAGCGACTCATGTAAACACCTTAATCAGAATATTGTCTTATTCAGAATAATGTCAGTAATTACGTTACTGCTGTCCGTGTAAACGTAGTCATTGTTACAGATTGGCCAGAATGATCTGAAATGCTTTAGACCCATTTTCCTATTTTTCATCCCTCTGTAATATGGACTTTATACATTTGATCCCAGTGATGTCATGGCACATGTGAAATGCCAAATCAGTAATGTGTCCAGCAACTCTGTTTCGCAATCTTTATCTCAGATTATTACATTATTTATTTTCATTATTATTATTACTTTATTATCTTTTCTGGCAGATAGTTCTCATAGCAGAAGCTTGTCGATGATGTCAACTTCTTATAAAAGTGACTAGACAATTATAAAGCACGCATGCCCAGAAATGCAAGAGTAGACCTTACCTAAAACTGCTTTCATATATAATGTGTGTGATTCTTACTTGCACCAGTTCCTCGTTGCTGTTGAAGTGAGACACGATCACGTTCTCTCCGTCTGTGACGCGGGTGAGAGAGATGCCCAGTCGGCCTGTGGCCTTGATGTACGCGTCATGCGGCAGAACCCGTCTCATCATGTGCCGCATTATCTTCACCAGGTTAAAGGAAGGGTGCACTGGCCCCAGAAACCGCTTCCTTGCTTCCTTTGCAACATCGATGGTCCTGGCACCTGCCTCTCCTGGAAAACAGTGAAGGAGTGCAAATACAAGGTTGAGTTAAGAACAGATGTGTACATGGTGTACACTGTGAGCTTTTTCCACACACGCAGTATGCCAGTGGAGAGCAGTAGGCAAGATATTATCAAATACATGACTGATTTTTAGGGAATCAGTCTACAGTATTGCACTACACGGTCTTGGGTCTGTTTGCTTTTTATTATGTTAATTATGAAGCCTTCATGAATTGGATAAATCCTAATTTCTGGAAAAAAATAAACCCTGTCTGTTCTCTTTTTCTGCATCCAGCCATAACTGCATCAAGTGTGTTTAAAAAGTTCACAATGCAGCAGAAAAAATAAAAATAATTGATCTATATGATCTATATTCTTAAAGAAAAGGGGTTCCTCAAGGTTTTGATGGAATCTTTACTTTTTTGCATTGTCCCTGTAATCTGTGAATTTTCCTCTGGGATTAATAAAGCTATCTATCTATCCATCTCTCTCGCTTGCTATCTATCTATCTATCCATCCATCTATCTACAGTATCTACTGGTCTGTCTGTCTCTCTCACTATCTACCTATCGGTCTCTCTCTCTATCTCTCAAGCTGTTTCTCTCTCTCTCTCTCTCTCTCTCTCTCTCTCTCTATCTATCTATCTATCTATCTATATATATATATATATATCTGTCTGTCTATCTATATGTCTGTCTGTCTGTCCATCTATCTATTTGTCTGTCTATCTATCTATCTATCCATCCATCTACAGTATTTATTGGTCTGTCTGTCTCTCTCACTATCTATATATCTGTGTGTCTCTCTATCTATCTATCGGTCTATCTATCTATATATCTGTGTGTCTCTCTATCTATCTATCGGTCTATCTATCTATATATCTGTGTGTCTCTCTATCTATCTCTCTCTCTCTCCATCTATCTATTGGTCTGTCTGTCTCTCTCACTATCTATATATCTGTGTGTCTCTCTATCTATCTATCGGTCTGTCTATCTATCAATCCATCTATCTACAGTATCTATTGGTCTGTCTGTCTCTCGCTCTCTCTATCTATCTATCTATCTATCTCTGTCTGTCTATCCCTCACTCTGTCTCTCTCTCTCTCTCTCTATCTGTCTGTCTGTCTATCTATCTCACTATGTCTCTCTATTGGTCCATCAGTCTATCTACCCATCTATCTACAGTATCTGTCTGTCTGTCTATTGGTCTGTCTATCCATCTATCTACAGTATCTGTCTGTCTGTCGGTCTGTCTGTCTATCCATCCATCCATCTATCTACAGTATCTATTGGTCTGTCTGTCTCTCTCTCTATCTATCTATATCTATATCTATATCTATCTATCTATCTATCTATCACTCTGGCTCTCTCTCTCTATCTGTCTGTCTGTCTCTCTCTCTATTGGTCTGTCGGTCTATCTATCCATCTATCTACAGTATCTGTCTGTCGCTCTATGTAATTTTAGAAGCTAGGGCACAGGTTCCCAGCCCCGGTGCTGGAGTAGTCTCTGTCCCAGGACAGAGGGGTTCCTGCAGGACCAGAGTTAGGGACGTGTGCGTTAGGGGATGGTGTTCTGCAGCTCAGAGGGAATAAGAGATGATGTCTTACCCAGACAAGCCCCACTAACCAGCGCGGTAGCAGTCAGCGCTCCTGCAGAGGCTCCGTAGATGTGCTGGGCATTTTCAGTGAGGAAAGGCGCGTGTTGCTGCAGACAGCTCGCCACTCCAATATGATAAACCCCGAGAAACCCACAACCTGCGAATGAAATATTCCAGGGCGAGTCCAGCGGAAACATGATGGACAGGATATCGAGAAATCAAAATGGAGTTAGTGCTACATTTATAAACATCACGACCGGCACGAACTTCCTACACACACCGGGGTTAAATGTCCGCCTACCACCAGAAATAAACACACACCTAGCGTACTAACTTTAATTCAGAAAGATAAAAACGGCTCAAACTTCTTTCCACCGAACTGTTTCTCTCCGTGGTCTGCGTGCTTTAAGGACATTTGCGTAAAGTAGCCGGTTAAATAACATCTCCGTCGTAACTGTCAGTTCAGATAAAGGGGCGTGTCCACTCCCATACTGACCAATCAGCTGTTTGTTGTCTATTCCGTCTCGACCAATCACAAATCGAGAACAGAGAACCTCCCGAGTTGTCAATCCAAGAGTCTTTCCAAGAATGAAGTAATGACGCACGACGTCGTTATTTTGTATCGTTACAAAAAAGAAAAGAAAAAAAGAAAAAGAAAAAGAAGAACTTTGACCAGAAGAATAGTAAATATTGTGATCTGGATACAGAAAGAACATTTCCTCACTGTGGTGCTCGAAGAGTGTTGACTTCATTGGTTTAGTTTTGTATATGATTGGATTTATTAGTATTAGTGCAGAGGAATGTATTCTCTTTGATAAATAATATTATCTCAGCAAAACAATTTACGTAAACATTGCTAAGTCCAAATTTAGCACGTATGCCTGGCACCTTAGGAGTTAGGTGTTTGAATCCCACCCTCTGTCCTGTGTGCGTGGAGTTTGCGTGTTCTCCCTGTGCTTTGGGGTTTCCTCCGGGTACTCTGGTTTCCTCCCTGAGTCCAAAGAAATGTAGGCTGAATGGCGTTACCAAATTGTCTGTAGTGTGTGAATGTGTGTGTGTCCTGTCCAGGGTGTCCCCCGAGTTCCCCGGGATAGGCTCCAGGCGATATGGAGCATGAATTATTTTATGGATTATTTCTCTTTATAAATACTTTCTAATACTCAGGCATGGACAAAGTACTGAGAAATGATACTTAAAACAGGGGTTCCCAAGCCTTTTGGCCAAATGGACATTGTGAATTTTTTGTGACCCGAGATTAACTAGCTTCTGAGATCCTAGATTAACTGTACTGTAACATTTAAATATTTCATTATGTCAGTAACATATATATGTGTAAAGTAAGTGACCAAAGAAATATACCTCGCACTGATTTACCAGTCTAGTGGGAAGTGCTGTTAAAGGGAAACAATATGGTGGTGTGTTAAGGTCTGATGCGTGCGCATTATTGTTCTCACACTGCGTATCTTATGAACATCTGGAAGATTTAACAGCGACGAAACGTCCCGCCAGGTTTCCAAGTCGTACTGTAAAATGTCTAGCGATTTCACGCACAGCAATGTTAAACGCATTTAAACGACTTTCCGCTGTCGTCATGATTGTTGTCATGAACTGCTTCTCAAATAGAAAACTCTGAGCTTACATTTAAACATTCAACGTTTACTAATGTTGAAAAATCTTGACAACTGGTAAACAAAACAGGCCTTTCGGTAGGTTTGAAAGCTACATGAGAGGTTAATCAAATTCAAACATAAAAATAAGTGTAACAGGAAAAGCAGTTACTGTTGGCACTCATGTGTTTGCAAGTACATGAATACAAATGTAATTTGTAAAATATTATAAAATTATTAAACAAAAGAGGAGATTATGAGTTTCTCTCACAACACCATTTATAAATCAAGTGACCCAACATGCTGTCGTGACCCCTAGTTTGTCCTTAAGTCCTGACTTAAGTGACAGTATAGATACTGTGTCAAAATTAAACTTGGAACTGTTACTCAAGCGAAAGTTTAAAAAAAAAAAAAAAAAAGATGCTATTTTTAGAAATGTTTCGTAAACTGAGGAAATTAAGTTCGTGTAATGTTTTCATGTGAAAAGTAACTTTTTTACTTATCTAAAACTGTTACATGAGTTTTGTTTTAAAGCAACTCTGCCACGCATCATTCAATCTCTGTACATTTGCAATATGTACCATTAGTACCATTAGTATCATATTATGTTAGCTACTAGCTAATCAGCGCTAGTCTAACCTAGCATTAGCAAAGAAAACAGACTAACTTAATCAAATATAGTCAGTCGGTGCCAGCAAAACATACCTCAACCTGGCCAGATGCTAGAAGAGACCTTTATGATTTGTATTTGAAGGTCTAATTAAAAATGCGAGCAGTGAAATGTAAGATTTTTTCCTTGGAAATGTAATTAAGAATACAAGTATGCAATCTCAATAATGCTCAAGTAAAGTATAAACACAATTAATCAATGAATACGTATGTATAGTAACAAAATACAATTGCTCAAGTAACTTCATTTTGAATATCATTACTGAGCTGTGTTTATGATTTAGATTTTAAATTACAGGGTAATGTGCACCCTTATAAATATACTCATCTGGCCTAATTTACAGGTGGTGCTTGTCACATTTCTAAAATGGGTACAGTTTTTAGCATTATACAGTATGCTGCAAAATTATGCTATGTTTATTTTCTCAGATATTTAGAAAAGCTTCTTGCATGTTTAGTAGAAATCCCCTGGGGGTAAACTGCTGCCTTCCTCTTGGCAAATTTAATAAGTCCTTTTAATTGTTATTTATCACATAATGGGTTTTATGTGAGCTATTATTATCATCCCAGAAGCTAAAAAAAAAAAGTACAATTATGGATCATGTTCATTCACTGCACGTGTCAAGACACTTAATGTTTTGAAATAATGGTGCTGTAACTGGGCTTGGTGTCTTGACAACTGTGTTATTAGTCTATGGATTTATGGATGTCAGCTTGTGCTATTTATGCATCCTGCTAATGGGAAAAGTACACTCTGTTATACATTTCCACACTCAAATGTGCTCTTCTAGGAATGTGTTGTGAACATTTGTGACAAAAATACTATTAGTTTTCCTTTGGCCTCCTTCTTGGACAGTGTGCCAGATAGTGCCTCGTGGAAAAGGTTTTACCAAGTACAGGGTCAATCGGAGGGCAGTAATAGGAAGAGGGCATTTCTTTTTTTAATTTTTTTTTATTATTTCTTTTTTTTGCATTTGGAAAAAAATGAACAAATTTCTCACATACAGTACTGCGCAAAAGTCTTAGGCACATGCAAAGAAATGCTGTAGAGCAAATATGCATTTAAAAATAACGAAATTAAATGTTTCTACATTTAAAAAAATACTATAAAGAGCAGTAAACAGTAATAAATGAAACAAAGGCAATATTTGGTGTGACGATCCTTTGCTTAAAAAAAAAGTAGAATTAGTGCAGTTTTATGAGGAAATGAGCTGTAAGTTTTTATTGAGCATCTTGCAGAACCAGACACGGTTCTTCTGGAGACGTTGACTGTCCCACTCGCTTCTTATTTTTGCAGCAAAATCCAGCAGGTTTCATTGTGTTTTTTGTCTGAAAAGCGTCTCTTACCACTTAATACGCTGCTTTCTTTACTGACATACACACATTTTTCTGTAAAATTTAATTTTGTGCTAGAAAACTAATGTTTGGGAATCTAAAATGTTTTTGTACTGACTTGATAATGTAGAAGTCATAAAATAAAAAAATCTATAACAAAGTTTGTACTAAAAAAAATAGGGTGCCTAAGACTGTTGCACAGTACTGTATAATATGAAATATGTGAATTGCACGCCTGCTTCAAAAATAAAATTCTTCAGAGTCTTATCTGGTGATAGGCTCATCCTGTGCTTTTTATTCTCTTCCCCTGGGATGAACAAAATGTGAGCAGGAAAATATGCTCTTAGTCTCAGGGGCAGGGAGAATCCCGAAATGAAACATCTGGGGCAAAGAAGCAGAACAAACAATAACACAACAAGTCCAGGCAAGCAGGAAATTATATCCATCCATCCATCCATCCATCTATTTTCTATACCGCTTATCCTACTGGGTTGTGGGGAACCTGGAGCCTATCCCAGGGAGCATGGGGCACAAGGTGGGGTACACCCTGCATGGGGTGCCAATCCATCACAGGGCACAATCACATACACATTCACACACCCATTCATACATTTTGGACATGCCAATCAGCCTACCATGCATGTCTTTGGACTGGGGGAGGAAACCAGAGTACCCGGAGGAAACCCCCGCAGCACGGGGAGAACATGCCAACTGCACACACACTGGAATGAGAGATGTGAGGCGAACATGCTAACCACTAAGATATCGTGCGCCCAATATTAAAATATTATACTAGAAATACTGAAGCAACACCTCAAAACCTTAGACAGGAGGTAAATTTGATCGCAAATGGGTTTTCCAGCAGGTAATCCTAAGTAAACCTCCAAAAGTAAAGCCCCAAAACAGCTTAATCTCAACGTAGTGAAATATTGGAGTGGTTATAACGCATCCCTGATCTGAATCCCTCCGAAAATGTGTGGACTGAAGTGAGAAACTGAGCTGAATTGAGAAACTGAGCCGAATTTAAAAACTGAGCTGAAGTCGAACCACACATGATTTTCTGGAGATGCCAGTGATCCTGACCCTTTCTGCTCTCCGGACCTGCCTGATCCGTCCGGATGCCTTACCTCTGGATGGAGCTCTCATCAGCTGGAGGCTACAGCCTGGAGATGGTGAGGATGGTGCCGCTTGAAGTACATGAAATAGTTTTGGACCTCAATTCCACATGGACATTCTCGCTGTGGTTGCTGGGACTACGGTTGCTGCGATGGCCTTGGGACTGCACTTACCACATACAGTTTTGCATACAAGTCTCTTTTAGTGAACAGTGGACTAGTTCAACAAAACAGACTTCATATAAAAACCATAATGAACTTTCTTTTCCTTTCACACTATCCGTCGTGACCCAGATGAGATCGGGTTCCCTTCTGAGTCTGGTTCCTCTCAAGATTTCTTCCTCATATCATCTTAGGGAGTTTTTTCCTCACCACCGTCACCACCGGCTCGCTCAATAGGGATAAGTTCACACACTTAAAATCTGCATCCTGTGTTTATATGTTTCTGTAAAGCTGCTCTGAGACAATGTCCATCGTTAAAAGCGCTATACAAATAAAATTAAATAGAATTGAAATGAAATTTAAATACTGAGCTGATGTGAAATGCGGTGCTGTCTCTTTAAGAGCTCATGTCCCGCCTCGCCCTTGAAGTTCGGCGCGTGAACATATGAAAAAGTATGGAAAAGTGCTTTGACAAGGAAGTAGCTTACTATGTGGTATTTTATTTAAACCATAATCACACACATTCACATATATTCACTCACTGACAACATGTTTACATTTTAGACGGCGGAAGTTTTGTTATTTTAGCCCTAAATCCACTGCGACGTTGTCTGGGTTTTGACAGCTTGTTTGTTTATGTTGCTAGCTGGCTAACGTTGTCTACTTACAAACTTTCCTAGAAAGACAGGAGACTAGTGCTTAAATGACCTCAAAACACCAGGCTGTTTATTTTATACTCGGAAATAAACTAAGAAGCTTTCCTGTCCTCCACACTGCAACTGTCCTGCTGAAAAAAACAACAGAAAAACCTCATAATATCTGTAATGGTTTTTAATGGAAGCTCTAATGGTCCCTGTGGGTCTCTACTGGGAATTTGTTGCCTTCTATTGGTGGCGTGTTATGTCTAGTGGATACTATTAAAGACCAGTAATGGTTAGCTAATGGTTTGTAATGGTATTTGTAGTGGAAACCATGGTTTCTATTGTATTGTTTGGTTTTGGTGTAGAGTTCTAATGAATGTCCCAGTACTACTGAATATTTTTCAGTAAACCAGTATTCTGAGTTGAGAAATGTGTTATTATATCTGTCCTTTTTTTTTTTTTTTTTTTTTCAATTTACACCTTCCATCTCTTGACAGGCATGGGCTTGCCTGGACTAGGATATCTCAGCACGGGCCCGTCTGGTGATGTGGTTCGATCTCAGTCATGGCGCTGGAGAAAGAGACGAGGTGTCGCGTTTATCTTTTGACACTCCCAGATTGACACTGCTGCTCGCCTGCTTTGCAACCCAAATACGAAGTAAAAAAGAAACGGGAGGATGGAGAGAGAGGACGAGAGGACGCAGCCGTCCACGGGAGACGAGGAAAGACGGGATCGTACGAGGGCCGTGAGAGTAAATGAAGTGATGACTGTAGAAAGGGATCTCGGAGAGCCCGGAGCAGCGTCAGATCCGGATCGGCGACGGAGACGGCATGCGGAAGGCGTGGACGAACTGGAACCGGAACCGGAACCGGGATGTAATCCTGAAGTGGCGTGGGAATCAGGATCAATTCGAAGCTTTCTCCGAGGACATGCGGTCGGAAATGGAGAAGCTTTCCACGCCGTCACGTCTCCTTCTTGTAGCTCGTCTTCGTCCCCGTGCCCCTCTTCTTCTGCTCTCCTTTCCACTTTGTCTCTCTCCTCCTCGTCTCTGCAGCCCTCTCTCGCGCCCCTGCTGAAGCTGGATGCAGTGTTGGTGGACGAGAGGCTGGTGTTGGACGTGTATCAGCGTGGGGGCGCGGCGATGCCCGCTCTGTGGGAGAGCGCTCCAGAGCGGATGAAGCGGGTACAGTATGTCCGACTGGGCTCAGAGGACGAGGGAGCTCTGGAAGGCTCTCTCGGTGTTCTCCCTCATCTTACTCAGCTGCGCTCGTTAGCCATTCGAGGTACACGCACACATACCTTCTCAATTTGTAATCTTGTATAGCTGCCTAGGATAGCCTCCAGTTTAGTTTTGTGAAGTAGTAGTGCCGCATTTTAATAATAATAATACGTGTCTTTCATTGTTTAACGGAGAAAGTGGAAGCGAAACATTTGGTACTGTACGAAACAAATGATAACGTCCGATCGACTACTTCTAAAAGGCTATAAAAGTACTAATGGTGGCTGATTTTAAAACGTAATGTAATGTGATGTAAGTTCATAACTCTAAGATGGAAACCATATCATAAACTCAACACCCAATCGTTCTCGCTCTCCCAGGCCACCGCTTCTATGATGCCCACGGTGAACCCCTCCCTGGCCTGCTGACCTCTCTCCCTCCTTCACTCTCTTGTTGTTCCCTCCTCGTCCACCTCGACCTCTCTTTCAACCGCCTCTCGTCTCTCCCGGCCTGCCTGCTCTCTCTCGGTCACCTCTCCGAGCTCCTGCTCTGCCATAACCTCCTGATCGGCCTGCCTGGAGAAGTGTGCGGCCTGGTGGCCCTGCGCCGTCTCAGCGTGCTGGGAAATAAACTGCAGACTCTACCTTCACAGCTTGGTCTTCTGCATGGGCTCCAGGAGCTGGACGTGTCCTTTAACCAGCTGGAGAGTCTACCCGATGAGCTCGGCCTGCTGAAAAACCTACACGCGCTGGAGCTCTCGTCCAACAGGCTTCGAGAGCTACCCGAGACACTGGGTGAGGGAGGGAGAGAGTGGAGCGATGCGTGCATAGAATCGGATCTAGATGTACAGTAGAGTGTGAACCCAGAACTGTGATTTTTTAATTTTTTTTTTTAACATTTTTTTATTTCGTAAGCTTTGAAATACAAAAACGTAACCCGTTAGCACACACAGTATCGTTCGGAACTGACCAGATAATCCAGAAACAAAATAGTTACGTTGTGTCCTTGTATGGAGGTGAAACGTGCCTGAATGTCCTGTTCGTAAAATCTTTTTACTCGGACGATCCTCGCACCCGATGTGATTCGTCGTTGTCTCTTAAAGCTCAGTTCCTAATTTTGATCCTAATTACCACAGCAAAAAAATAAATAAATAAAAGAACAAACACTTTTTGGCATTATTAGTGGCAGTATTAGTGAAGAAGAATAAGATCTTCTTTGGGACAAGTAGACAAATTAGCATTAGTCTTGGGTATCTGAAATACAGTTCTGGGCCCGTACGGTGTACTTTTAGACCATTTGGGTTCGCTTTGGAGGAACAAGTGAGAGAAAAACACACACCAATGGAAATGAATTCGTTCAAGCGTTTCTTTTCAACATCCAGGAAGATGATGACGGTCATGATGACAGACTCTCTCTCTCTCTCTCTCTCTCTCTCTGTTTTTTGTCCTCTTTAGGTTCTTTGCACTCTTTGAGGGTGCTGGCAATCCACAGTAATGAGTTGCGGAGCATCCCAGAGTCTGTGAAATCCCTCCCTGAGCTGACCAGACTGGACGTACGAAATAACCCACTGGGCCGACCCCCGACCCCCCCACCACTCCCTCCCGCACCAGCAGGTCGTGCAAAGTTTGACTCTAACCACACATCACGTGTTACACCAGTTAGTCACTTTAGTACAGTATATCACGTGCATTTGTCTGTTTAATTAAACAGATACTGTTAGATTTGATGCAGGATTATGTATGATCTCGTCCCCCTCACAGCTCAGACCGACTCCCCAGTACCAGAGTTACACCTCGCCTTCAATCAGCACAAGTAAATAAAACACATCAGCCTTTAATAAAGCCTTCTCATCATTATAACACTAGACATGACTACACTATATTGTAATGCTCCTCTCATAGGTTTTCAGTGTCTCCTGCTGGATGTCACGTGTTTCTTCCTGGCGGAGGAGAGCTCTTGTTTCCACGGGGCTGCGTTAAGTTCTTTACACAGTTCAAATGGGCTGAGAGAAAACCAGACAGGAAGTGGATATGGCTGGAGGAGCATGATTTCCTGCTCAGCCGTCCTCTGGAACTGCTTCCGCACGGTGTTACGTTCGACAAGGTGAAACGAAAGGGTTTTCATTTTAAGTTGGGAGGAACGATTAGTGTTCAACTACGGTCTCGTCCGAAACTATTGGAACGGCGAGGCCAGTTCGTTCGTTTGTGGCGTATACACCAAAGACGTTTTGGGTTTGAGATCAAAAGACTGAGATGAGACGAGAGTTTAGGATTTCAGCTTTTATTTTCTGGTATTTACTTCTAGACGTGTTAAACAACGTAAAACCGTGCAATTTTTAGGTGAGCAAAAGTATTGGAACAGATAAGTCTTGAAGTAAATTAAAGTAAATAACACTTAATATTTGGTTGCATATCCCTTGCTTGTAATAACCGCATCAAGCCTGCGACTCACTGACATCAACAAACTGTTGGTTTCTTCTTTTGTGATGCTTTTCCAGGCTTTTACTGCACCTTCTTTCAGTTGTTGTTTGTTTCGGAGAGTTTCTCCCTCTAGTCTTCTCTTCAGGAGGTGAAATGCTGCTCAACTGATTTAAGGTCTGGAGATTGACTCAGCCAGTCTAAAACCTTCCAAATATTTGTGTTGAGTTGGCAGCGTGTTTTGGATCATTGTCTTGCTACATAATGAAGTTCCTCCTGATTAATTTGTATGCATTTCTCTGTAAATTGGCAGACAAAATCTTCCTGTAAGCGGTTTATTGTTTAAACAATCAGTCTAACAGGACACACCTGGGTAACAGGAAACACCTGTCGGTCCCGTGTTCTGATATTTTTGCTCGCCTACAAATTGGGTGGTCTGATACAAAACGCGCTGTGTTCTGTGTCGTTTAACACGTCTACGTATAAATACCAAGAAATACAAGCTGAAATTATAACCTCTCTTCTCAGATTCAACCCCAAATGTCTTTTGTATCAGACTACAACGGAAAAAAAGAAGAAGAATTGGCCTTGCCGTTCCAATAGTTTCGGAGGGAACTGTAATTCTTTTCTCTTAGCTACTGCTCACTCTTATAAGACAATATCAGTTGCTTATTTCTAATTGGTCTTTTCTTTCTGTCTTTCCCAGCCTATAGAAGTGTGTGTTCCTTACCACAGGACCCGGAAAGGTGAGGTGATGGTGCGCAGGTATGATGGTCATGCCTGGAGTACACTACCCACCCAGACCAGAAGAGGGAGCCACAGGCACAGCTGTAGGCCACGGGGCCGACCTGCACGGGTAACACGGATCACCAAATATCTTCGAACCTACACCGTAGGCTTTATTTATAAAACTCGCTTTGATATTTGTGGTTTGTTTTTGTGTGTACAGCTGGCGTGCTGCACTGTCACGCACTTCTCCTGGTTTGTGGCCGTCTCTCGTCCCGTCAGAGACTGTTGCTCGGTGTTGCCAGAGGGGGCGCTGCTGGTGTCTCGCTGTGACCCTGGGATCAAACTCACTTTTCCTGCGAACTGCACAACACATGCGCGCACGGTCACACTGCAGGTGTGTGCCTCGGTTAAACAGAACCCTACACGGGGACTGATCTGTTGTAAACATCAATAATAATCTATCTAGGTGTATAATAAGTCTACTATAGACATACGCAGTACTGTTTTGCACTCTGAGATGTTTATGATCCCGGGGCATCGTTTATAAAGCTTGTATGCTTATATTTGTTGTTAAATATCAGGATTTGCGCAATAGGGAATGGACACACAGGTGAATCTAAAAAAATTTGAATATTGTGGAAAAATTCTTTTTTTTCCCCCCGTAATTTAATTAAAAATGCGGAACTTTCATATATTCTAGATTCATTACACATAAAGTGAAATATTTCAAGCCTCAAAACTCCAGTATCTCAACATATTAGTATACAGAAATAAGGATCTGGAAAGGGACCTCGTGTCTCGCTGAGTAAGGACTACTCTAATCACAGGTTGCGAAAGGGAACGTAAACCTGAAGGAGAGCGTTAAGGTATGGAGGTGCTGTTCCAGACGAGGTCTTGTACAGTATGTGAGCATCAAGGCCTTGAATTTGATGCGGGTGGCTACAGGAAGCCGGTGGAACGAGACGAAGATGGGTGTGACATGGGTTCTTTTGGACTGGATGAAATGTGCTTGCGGAATCATTCTGAATCATCCGAAGGGGTATGATGGAGCTGGCTGGAAGGCCCGGGAGCAGTGCGTTGCAATTGTCCAGTCTTGAGATACCAAAAGCCTGGACTAGTAGCTGTGTGGCATGATGGGTGAGATAGGGTCTGATGTTCTACAGAAGGAACCTACAGGACCGACCAGTTCTTGAAATGTGGTCTGTGAAAGTCACCCCATGGTTCCCGACTATCCTGGTCTTATAGATGCACTGACATTTTATATCACACAAACAGTCAGTCATTTTTCACAGACTAGATCCACATCTGGGTTTGTGTCGAGCTGGGTTCTGACACAAGCGCTTGGTAAATAAAACTGGAATGGAAACATGTCCTGCACGTTCAGGTTATACCTTCTGTAATCCTTGGCAAGATAAAGTGACCCATTTTACACAGATGTAAGCTTTCTAAAACATAGAGCAAGCTCCATGTTTTATCAGTGAATGTATTATGAATATATTAGTGTCAGTATTGGTCCATAAGCAAGCTAGTCGATGTCTCGAGCTCAATGTGCTGTAAATATTTTAATGATCAATTCTTTGCTATACCCAGGTGATTCAGGTGGCGCAGTCTGAGGTGCAGGATCTGACAGGAGACCCACACGCCAGTGCAAGCCCCCTCCTCTGCCTCTCCCAAACTCCCAGCATGCACTTCCTCCAGCCAGTCAAAGTGCAGATCCCCCTTCCACCTGGACTTACTGGTGCTTAGACTATTTCTCTTTCTCTGTCTTTTTCTTTTGACCCAACTCTCATAGGTAAAGATAAAGTCTGTGTGTTTCCATTTGTGTGTATATATATGTGTGTATGTGTGTGTGTGTTTAGGACTCACGGTGGATATGTCTCGGCTGCACCTGCTGCATGGTGACCCTGTGGCTCACACCTGGACTGATGTCACCGCTCAGGTGTCTCTATACATCACACATCTCTATGCCATCTTTTCTGTCACACACTTCTCCTGGTGAGTCATGAAACCCATGCGCAATGCAGCAGTGGAATATCCTGTGTTTTGGTTTTAATAATAATAATAATTTGTGTATATATTTGCTGGACTTGGATTAAAGATGCAGTATGTAACGTTTGTGGTCGAAACTCAAGCATGTAGCATTGTTGAGAGCTTCGGCGGTGAAATATTTTTGACACAAGTCAACAACATTTCTGTTGTTGCTCACTAACAAGACTGGCACTCTGTCTTCCATGTGTGTGTTTTTTTTCTTTTTTTTTCTTTTCCAACTCGCCCCTCTAACTTGCAGCCTGAATGGTCAGGAGGTAAAAAAAAGTGACGTCACTCTGTGGGTCTCTGAAAACTGCCTTGTAGATTTACTTAAAACATTTTTTTTTTTTTAAAGTGCACTGGTGGTTCAGAAAAGAAAACACCAAGTGTGTAAGTCATTTCAAATAACTAGAGAGGTCGAACTACAAATCCCCTAAAGTTACATACTGCTGCTTTAATTCTTAGTTATTTTTGTACACTGTAACCTAACACAGTCACACAACCTTTAAATGTATGACTAGGCTCTATGTTTGACCTATAAATTGGTCATTTGTTAATTGTTTGAAAAGACTTATAAACGTGTGTGTGTGTGTGTGTGTGTTTAGGTACTGGCTGTGGTACACCACTCACAGCTGCATTAGTGGAGTGGTGAGGAAAGTGTACCACAGACTAAAGCAGTTCAGAGTTCAGTTTCTGGTGCTACAGAGAAAAGCAGACTTCACACAAGTCTTACTGCAGTGTCTGCCTTCAGATAAGGTGTGTGTGTATGTATGCGTGTGTGTATGTATGTGTATGTATGCGTGTGTGTATGTGTGCGTACACAAACACTCAAAATAATCAGTGTGTATTAACACGCTTATGATATTTTGTTCTTTTTAAGGCTGTAAAACTACAACATGTTATTTGATCATATCTCAATAGCCTCTAGTGTGACAATTCACAGTTTATTTTTTGCTGCGGTTGCTATGGTGATGTGAATAAATTGTCCAGCTTGTGAGGAAGGAGGAAGAACACTTAACTCGTGATATATAAAAAATATATCAATTGTGACAGCCCTAGTTATATTATGTGGGTTTTTTTTGAGTAAGTGACACATGGTGTGTGTGTGTGTGTGTGTGTGTGTGTGTGTGTGTGTGTGTGTGTGTGCGCGTGCGTGCGTGCGTGCAGATCGACAGTAGGTTCGCCTCTCTATCAGAGCAGTATGATGGTCCTCAGCCTTCAGATGTGTGTAACCTGTTGGAAGGAGAGCAGTTCTTTGCTGGGTTTGAGAGAGGCATTGACATCACCTCTGGTGTGCCCACACACACACACACACACACACACACACACACACACACACACATGCGCGCGCGCACACACACTGCACTCCACATACACCCTAAGGTATAGGCGTTAAACCAGACTGTTAGGAGTATGCTTATATGGCTGTGTTTGTAATTGCTTAGGAGATCATATTGGTTCTTGGGTTTGGGTATCATGTGTATGAATAGTTTATAAGCCAGTTGTGCCGTAGATCAAATTGCACGCGCACACACACACACACACACACACACACACACACACACACGTATTGCTATCACTATTAACTATAACTTGCCAAACTTTATGCTTTTCTCATTTTAGTTAACATTGGAGTACATTACTACGTGTCATCACTCAAAAATACACCAAAAGATTCTTCTTTTTCCACTCCCCCAAAAAAACCCTAAACAACCCCCCTGATGAGCCCGTCAGCATATGAATATGAAATAAATGACACTTGGTTTGAGCTTTCGTGATATGAACTGATCCCACACCTGAAGCCCTGCTTTCTTTCTTCCTGTTCTTTGGGAAAAAAGAGATGTTCCGTCCATCCTTTTTCCGTACCGCTTATCCTACACAGGGTCATGTGGAGAACGGAGCCTATCCCAGGGAACTCTGGGCACGAGGCGGGGAGGGGACAACCTGGACGGTGGTGCGTTACCTAGCGTGCAAAGTACCCCCCGGTATTTACTGTCTAAATCTAAGGCGAGACTTCTATGATAGGACTCTTTTGAAAATGTACTGTGCAGGTCGGTAATTGTACTTGTATACGTAATTCCGTTTGTGTTTCTTTTGCCTCATTTTTTCCCCCCGTCTTACATTTACGGCATTTGGCAGATGCCCTTCCTTATCCAGAGCGACTTACATTTATTATATATCTGAGCCGTTGAGGGTTAAGTTGCTCAGTGGTGGCTTGGCGGTGCTGGGGTTTGAACTCACAACCTTCCGATCAGTAGCCCAACGTCTTAACCCCTGACCAGTGTTGGTTGAGTTTCCTAGTGCCTGTCATGATGTTTGTATTAGTTTGTATTTCCATCTTACTGGTTGAAGCATCTAATAGCATTAAACGAATCCTTAGTGGTCCTACAAAGAGTGGAGTTAACTTTGACGGCCGCTGTTCATTAGGGACAGATACCCAAGTTAATTAATGCCCGTGTTCCGCGTAACGTTTATAAAACACGGACATCGATGCGGTTCTGTCCTGTCAGATCGACCGGACTGCAGAGAGGGCAGACTGGCCTTCACCTTCTATTCTCACCTGAAGAACATCAAAGAGGTGCACGTGTGCCCGACACACCAACAAGAGGGAACCGTCCGAGGACAGGTGAGCACCAGCGGTCTGGACTGCACCTGGATTTCTAGTCCTACGTTGTTGTTTACTGGACACAGCTGAGATTTCAGACCAGACCAGTATGTTTAGTTAATAAATCAGTTCATAAATGCTTTAGTTTTGTGTACAAGTAGATCCAAGAAAATGTACAAACATTTTTTTATGTGGTTAACCAAGTGTGTGTGTGTGTGTGTGTGTGTGTGTGTGTGTGTGTGTGTGTATTTTCTCAGGTTTCGTTCTACAGAGGCGACGTACCCAATGACCTTCCAGAGGAAGTGGCTCGGAAAAGGAAAGGCCACGACAGCCAGTGGATGGCTACGCTCCCACTTAGACTTCCTGTAAGAGTGAACCCATACGTGATGGTAGACAGTTTAATGCTGATTGCTGCTTAAAAAAAAAAAAAAAAAAGCCAAATTTATCATTTTTTTGTCCTATTGGTCAGAAATAATCAGGATAGAGCTTCATCGCTAGACCCAAGTGGAACTTGCTTTTCTCTGCTCAAATTCACTACAATTAGCATATCTTCATTTTCTCACACACATACACACACACACAGGGTGCTGACCAGGAGGGCAGTGTGTACGCAGAGCGGCAGTACCCCCCGCTAAACCTGGGCGATCCTGAGAGCGGATACCTCACAGAAACCAACCTTCTGTCCATCTCATTTCGCATCAGCCAGGACTGGCGCAGCATCGGCATCAACCTGGGCATCAGCTATAACGAGCTGGATCGCATCCAGTTCAAACACAGGTGTGCATCGCAGGGAAAGGAGCGCCGCGGAGAGAGCCGAGAGAGCCTCCTGCCACCCGATGGCGCTGTTAATCACGCCTCAGTGGCTGTTCGTGCTGTATAGATATACTGAATATTGATCAAACATATTTCTGTGAATAGAGCCATAAGATTAAGAACGTAGACTTTAAAGGGAACACATCTATATGTTAATGCATTCATATATATGTTTAACGCATTTTCTGTGTACATGTGTAGGCTTAATGTGTGTTGTATCTGATAAGTCATAGCTGTAAGTAGATGACAAAAGACAAAAACTAAGTAGGCAGTAGAACAGCATGAATATGCATGAGTATTATTGTTTAATCTCTTCTGTGTCAGTCATCAGTGGGCCATCTGGGACACTGCAGGGATTGTACTGTACATCCACACACACACACACTCACACATACACACACACACTCACATACTGAGGAGCTCAGGGCATTGTTTGTTTTTTGTACCTCGCTCTGCAGAATCTTCATCCAGTGTGTCAAGTGTTTGGCTGTAGGATTTCTCCAAGTGCATTTCTCCATAGCAGGATGGTAGTGTTACTGTTTTATCAAACAGGCAGAAGAGTACACTGTGTAAGGAATGATACACGACAGGTGACACACAGTGGGGCGGGGGGAGGGGGGTGGAGGTCTAGATTCCTGACATACAGCATCTAAAGAATCAGGATATGTTTTTAAATAATTTATGAATAAAAGGGTTCATTCGTTTCACCATATTCCTTCAAAACAGTGTCATTATGTGAGCATAAATCTTGCACTATGCAAACAGGACAGTTATGTAAATAAAAGCTGATTATAGTTAGTATAATGACTCCACTCCTCACCTGTGTAAGATAAAAGGCAGTATAAGCGAGCAGCCACACGGTACAGGTGAACGCCATCACCCTGCCGAGAGACAGTTTAGCAGAGCTGACGGTGAACTCCCTGCAGAAAGGAGAATAATTCTGGCAGGATAATTTAATCGTCTTTCCACTGATATTCGTGAACTCTTCCTTCTCAGCCATGTTGGATAGAAACCCCTGTCCAAAACGCGAACTGGAAATACAGCGTTTATGTTTATGATTATTATTATTATTATTATTTAAATATTATTGTTCATACCGAGTCACGCATTGCACGATTTAACACGATTAACTTCCCAGATTAGCTTTAAAAAAATAATTATAAACCTCGCAGAAAGAACTCGGTGCGCATGAACGATAGCTTCACGACCTTCAAAACTTACTGCGCGCTGCATTCTGGGAAATCGAGTTATATACATCCTCAAAATGTCACTTAATTTCATTTTCAACATTTTGAACATTTCATGTAATAAATATTTGAACGAATATTAGTTTTTGCATTTTATATTAAACTTTAAATGGCTCACAGGGAACGTTGTGTGATTTTTTTTTTAAATCGCAAAACGATCGCGCGTGAGCACTACGTATCCCGACAAACCTCGCGAGGTTCACCTTCGACCTTTTAACAAAAACAACTCGATCAGCTGATGTGACTAGGCAACACTCTTATCCACCCGTATTCCTAAAAAACCCGCCTTCTCGGCTGTGATTGGCTGTTATTTATACCTCCGCCAATAAAAGGCGGATAAACTGTGCCGAGGATGAGACAGTAACCAATCATACTACGCATGGTGAATTGGCTTAGCCAATCATAGCGTGAGGGGCGGGATCTGTCGAATATGATTGGGGAGGAAAAAGTAATAATAATACCGCTGGAAACAACACTCTACCGGGGAGGGGATAAATATATATTTTTTTAACAGTTTGTTTGCAAACAGAGTTAACTTTTAACATAGTTGACGTCTTCAAGTGAATAATTGGTGTAATTTACAGTGATTATTTCCATTTCGAGGCTTGTCTTGTAGAAAATAGGGATGATACCGTGTTGGGAAAGGACTTGTTTTGGTGTTTTGCTAGGTCAAGAAGGCTGACCAGTGTAGTAATATTATCTGGGTAACGTAGACTTAACTTTAAACTATTTTATAGCACAATTTGGCACGGGAATATATTCATGTGTGTCTTGTAATATAAGTAAATCAGATAATTGTGTAACGCTAATTAACACTAATAGCGAATATCTACTTCTTTTCCGATACGAATGCTAATGTTGCTAGCTTAATGAACAAAAGCTGAAGACGTCAACAGTGCTCGCGACAAACGTTTGTCAGTCTGTTTTTAACGGCATTTAAGACGTTTAAGACTTAAAAAAATAATAATAATAATTTTTTTTTTTTTTTTTTTTTTACCGGTGAATAATATTCGCTAAAAGTCGCGTTTATGCGTCTTCGATGTGTTTAGGTATTGAGCGCCTGTGAAGTGGTCTACTTTAGATTATTATTATTATTATTATTATTAATGTTATTCAGATTTATATTATATAAATTTCCCGACAGTAAATTAATTTGAGATTAAAACAAGAACTATGCATAATATATATACACAGTAGATACAGAAATATCTCACACCTCCACCCAAAATATCGACCTTATTGTTTTTGTTACCGTACAAACGGACTTTATTATATATATTGTGTCAGCCACTTCCGGTTAATTTAACACACTATTAAAAAAATTTCTCAGATAAAAAAAAAGATAGCATCACTACGCACTAGCATTTTTAGTAAAGTTGATTTACTACTAAATATAGATTTGTGTTAGAAAAAAAACCCATATATATACACACAGGTGGTCCAGTTTTTCACACTGGTACAAACCGGAAATAACTAGTTCGCTGACTAGTTTGAATTGTTGCCAAGATTGTCACCGTTCGCCAAAAAAAACCCAATGCTTTAAAAATAATTATATTGAGTAAAGAAACAGTGCTTGTTGATGTAGACAAATCCAGCATTGATTTATGTATTTATATATTTATTTCTTTTATAATATATTCAAAATAATTAGAAGATTTGTTAGGTAGAGAGAGTTACCCTAATCTGGCAACCTGTCAAACCAGTTTCCATGACAAGTCATCCAGACGGGGTTTAGTTAAATAAACCTACATTATCAAATTATCCGCTGATGAATAAGATTACTAGGAATCGCCTGTTTATTCTGTATTACCCCGTCTGATAGCTGCACTTGTGATTTGTTTTGTTTTAGAATAACTGCATCGATCGCGATCATTGTAAGCAAAAGTGGCTAACAAATCAAACAGAAGTCTCGCACAAAAGAAAAAAAGAAAACTTACGACCTGTACTCATGTCCGCATTTTAAAATATGGTGGATGATTCTATATTGACTGTAATAAGCTAAACTTTTAATTTTTAAAAAAAATCAGTATAATTAATTTCACAATCAGGGCTGTAACGAATATTTCGGTACCGTAAATACCTAAAATATTTTAAACGGCATCAACAATACTGACTGACTGCTAAATTTCAACTTAGATTTTATTTTTGTAGTCGTAGATACAAAAATAAAAAAAAAAAATTCTTTGTTATACTTGGACATATACTGATCAATAAAAATCAATGATGAATTGATTTGGAAGGTTTGAGGTGACCGGTTAATGCGCTGGAACCATTTTTCCTTCTCCTGGACAAACAGGGGTTCCTTTGGGTCATAGCCCTTACGTTAGGAATCATCTCCATCTTCCCGTGCTGCACCCTTTACTAGTTTAGCGGTGGAATGAGTGTGGCCGGGGATAAGGGCGTGAACGGGGTTCTGGTTTGTCAGGAGAGTTACGCGTGCGGCGGATCGGACGAAGCCGCCTACGAGTGCGACGAATGCGGCAGCTTACAGTGCACACGCTGCGAGCTCGAGCTCCACCGCCAGGAGCGCATGCGCAATCACGACCGGGTCCGGATTGCGCCGGGACACGTGCCGTTCTGCGACCAGTGCAAAGGACACGCAGGCAGTCCGACTAACGGATCCCGGCACAGGGCCGTAGTGCGCTGTCAGGGCTGCAAGATCAATTTATGCCTGGACTGTCAGAAGCGGACGCACAGCGGCGTGAGCAAGAGGAAACACCCTCTCTTTGCTTATCCGCCATGCAAAGCGCCGGAAAAGATCCCCAACGCTGGCGATGGAGAGTTAGATGATTGGAAAGCTCAGATGGAAAAAGTTCACAGCTTCCTCCTTGTGGATGAGAAAGAGGAAATGCAGGTATGGGATTGGAAGCGTTTTTATCCACTTTAAAGTCAAATCTTTGCTTTGGGTTTTACGCCGTTCAATTCTTGAAGTTGAAGAGAAAGTAACGAAACGTCTCGTGTTGGTCTCTCCCCCCCCCGTGGCTGTTAACAGGTGAAGGACGCAGACGAGTTCGTCAGCAGGCTGGGTTGCGCCCCGGACGAGCTCCTGAAGGTGGTGTCCATCTTCGGGAACACGGGCGAAGGCAAATCTCACACCCTCAACCACACGTTCTTCAGAGGCCGGGAGGTGTTCAAGACGTCTCCCACGCAGGACTCCTGCACGGTGGGCGTGTGGGCAGCGATGGACCCGCTCCATAAAGTAGTGGTCGTGGACACCGAGGGGCTCCTGGGAGCTGGAACTAACCAGGGCCAGCGGATCCGGCTCCTGCTGAAGGTCCTGGCCGTGTCCGATCTGGTGATTTACCGCACACACGCCGACCGGCTGCACGACGACCTGTTCAAGTTCCTGGGCGACGCCTCGGACGCGTATTTAAAGCATTTCACCAAGGAGCTGAAAGCCACCACGGCCCGCTGTGGTCTGGACGTGCCACTTTCCACACTGGGCCCAGCTGTCATCATCTTTCATGAGACCGTCCACACCAAATTACTGGGCTCAGGTCAGAAATATAAAGGTCCTGTTATTAAAAGAAACCAAAGAAAGACTACCATGCCTTTTTAAAAAATAATCTGTGCAGAATATTGTAAAATAATAAAATTGATTTTTTTTTTCTTCTTATATAATGCACTTGGACCATTTTCTACACCTTTACCTTTAAAAAAAAAATAAAAAAAAAATCTTTGAATCTACATAAATATGCTGTTTTAATAAGAACACAACACCATAATATTTCTTCGTCTCCTTCTTATTCTTATTATTTAATAGTGAAATTACATTAGTAAAAAATATTTTTACATATACGTACATATATTCATACATATAAAATTATACTTGATCATAGACGATTTAATTTAATCGAAAATTAAAGCAATATTTAGTAAAATATAATATTAGATATTTTACTATAGGAGTAAATAGCTGCCATGTTAAGTCTCAATTAAATTTTTTTTATTATTATTATTTTATTTTTTTCCTGCAGATAAGCCCTTGGAATCGGCAGAACGTCTTCTCCAGGAGCGTTTCCGAAAGCTTGGCCTCTTCCCCGAGGCGTTCAGTTCCATCCAGTACAGAGGCACGCGAACCTACAACCCTCCCACCGATTTCAGCGGCCTGCTGCGCAGCGTGGAGCTGCAGCTGGACAACACCACCACGCGCTCGCCACGGACGGCCAGCGTCATCTACAAAGCCCTAAACGTGAGTTTCTAACAACGGATAACGGTCTCTAAACAGCTGGACTACAATCGATACGTCTTCATGAACCTGACGAGGAAAATCAGCACAACCTTCAACACACATGCAGCAGTATATAATGTCATGTACAGTATCTCACAAAAGTGAGTACACCCCTCACATTTTTGTAAATATGTGATTATATCTTTTCATGTGACAA
>JANDJT010000041.1:6527538-6547109 GCA_024331685.1 Stegophilus panzeri | reverse complement strand
GAGGGAGAGAGAGAGGGGGAGAGGGAGAGAGGGGGAGAGGGAGAGGGAGAGGGAGAGAGTGAGACAGGGAGAGGGACAGGGAGAGGGAGAGTGAGGCAGGGAGAGGGACAGATAGAGAGAGAGAGAGGGAGAGAGTGAGACAGGGAGAGGGAGAGAGAGAGAGAGAAACAGTCTGCAAGTGGTTATTGAATTCAGGTATTATTTCATGCTCGGGTTTCATACACTCCACTAGAACTGGCTCATCAGACAGCACACCATCTCATGCTACAGTTCATTACAGCTCTGGACATCAGCATATCCGCTGCTCGTGACATACGAGATTACACTGGATTATGATGTGTGACGTACAGAACTAGAACGTAACACGTCAGGATGTGGCTCCAGCGTGCACGTCACCATAGCATCTCACAGCTGGTGTCTTTCAGGGTCAGCTGTATTAAGATTTTTAAAATATAGATATTTTTGGAGCTCAGTGCCAGTCAGGACGTGAATCGGTTCCTTGGCAATGAAATATGAGCTGACCTCATCGGTTCTCTGATCATGTCAAGAATATACTGCTTATACATCACCATTAATGTGCTGTGTTGTCATTGTGCTGCCCTTGACCATAATGGCATGTCCCTTTAATGTAATATATATATATATATATATATATGTAATATATATTTTGTATATACAATATAAATTTAGTAGTGTGTGGGTGGGTGGGTATTTGCAGTCATACAATCAACATTGAACATTTCCTTCCTTGTGTCTCTTGGCCACTCTAAGCCTCCACCCCGAACTATTATTAGCCCCTCTTCTACTCCGGCTATAGAGAGAGAGAGAGAGAGAGAGAGAGAGAGAGAGAGAGAGAGAGAGAGAGAAACACACAAGCCAGATAAGTAGAGCTGAAAGTGGGGAAAAAATAGAGGCAGTGTGATGAAGATCTGAAGACAGAGGGGTGACCACTGAAGCATAGAGTGGGGAGGTAGGGGGCAAGATGGAGAGTGGTGGTGATGTGTATATGGGTCATGAAATCAATGGAAATCTGCCTTTTGAGAGGAGAAGACAGCCATGGAAAATATTTATAGAGACGAGAGAAACTTACAGAGAGAGAGAGAGAGAGAGAGAGAGAGAGAGAGAGAGAGAGAGAGATTTTTACCATCTCCATTCTTGTTCCTTTTATTCCACATCACTGAGAAACTACATACACACACACACACGGATATAGATTATATTATATATATATATATATATAACAAAATGGGTATACTGTACATACCATATAAGGCTGATGGATTATATGGATGTTTTCATAAAAGGGCCAGGATTGTGGAGTTTATGTACTGGTGTAACTGTATCCTGCAGGAAGTGGAGCAGTAGAAATGGGAAAATGACATCAGCGCCATAACGGATACACTGATACCCAATAACATCAGCAGACATCATTATGCCTGTCAATAGCAACCACTGTACACGAGGCTCAGGTAACAATCTGAGGCTGAAATGCTTTGAATTTAAAAAAAAAAAAAAAGTAGGATTTGCAACCATTTTTGCTTCATAGTCAACACCCAGAACCCTTACAGGCAGCATCCATCCATCCATTTTCCATACAGCTTATCCTACACAGGGTCGTGGGGTGCCTGGAGCCTCTCTTAGGGAACTCGTTGGCACCCCTGGACGGGGTGCCAACCCATTGCAGGGCACAATCACACACACATTCACACACTACGGACAATTTAGAAATGCCCATCAGCCTACAACATGAGTCTTTGGACTGGGGGAGGAAACCGGAGTACCTGGAGGAAACCCCCGAAGCACGTGGAGAACATGCACACAGGGCGGAGGCGCGCTTGAACCCCCAACCCTGGAGGTGTGAGGAAAACATACTAAGCGCCAAGCCTTACAGGCAGCAGATTTACTAAACTGCATTCTGCGCATGATGAACCCGCTGGCTTTATGTCACTGTAATAGTGCAGTGTGTAAAGGATTTCCGGTTATGGGTTTGTGCCTAACAAAGAGCTCTCCTTGACCTGACATTTCAGTTTGTCATTGGATTTAACAGACCCGAGACCCACGCGCCTGCACCTTTCGTTTCCAAAATGCACTGGTGCGCCCGTATCTCCAACATCTCTTAATGATAAGCTCTAAAGCCAAGAGAGACACTTTGTGATGAGATTGCATACTCGCAAACTTTGTTACCTTGCAATCACTATCTAGGCCCATTAATTTTATTGCTGCCTCATCTGTCTTGGCAACCCGACAACTAAGAGATGTCATAACTTTAAAAGCCACTGCTCCACTGAGCAAATAAATTGGGGGGTTGGGGGGGTGGAGAGAGACACATCCTCAATCCAGTGATACCTGTCTGCACTTCAGAAAGCCAAAAATCCAGGTTGGTGAACGTCGAATGAAGTTCAAAATCGCTAACGTAAGTAATCATCTGAGAGCTACAGCGATAACAAGCTACTTACATTTGTAAACTAAGTTGGCTGAGAGTTTGTCCACATGGATGCGCCCTGGTTTTTGCAGTGCATTGTGGGATTTTTTTTAGGGAGCGAACGTTCTAGTGGACTGGAAGGATTTCGCGATCGAGACAGCCCTTTAAAATGGCCGACTTCCTGATCGGCGCCCTGACTACTGAACTCGGGAGCTGGTTGAGACGCACCTTTTGGCGTCGAGTCAGTTTGAGCAGGGACATTGCGCTGAACTTCAGGTCCAGAACACACTCTTTTCTTAGATAATCCTTTCCTAGATAGAAGATTTTGTGGTAATGCTTTGTTTTGAGAGGATCTTTTTCTTGGCTGTGAAAGTTATTCTTCATTCCATCCTCTTTCGCAGCAGATCCAGAGATAATCCCGGAAACACTCGATGGGAGGCATGAGAATTCTTTCCGGACGAGACACCGGTCCGTTGCCAGTCCATGACTCCGTTTACATGCACATCAATTCCCCAAATTTTGTTTCCGGCCCCTGGAATGTGCCTGTTTTAATCAGAAATATCTCACATGTACACACCTAAATGAGAAAATCCACTGAAAGGAGATATACGCACATGCTCAATCTGCAAGGAATTGTGTGTGCTAGCAGATGCTTAGCTGTAGACTCGGCATTTAGGAACGGCAACTCGGGCATACTTACAACAACCACGTATACAGGAATATTCTGATGCCTGTACGCATATAACCATCGTATTCGGAATACGGCTTCAACCCGAATATAGACCTTAAACAGAATTTGATGCGCATGTAAACGTAGTCAGTAGATCCGGAGCTAATCCAGGAACACTTGGTGAGAGGCATGAGAATTCACACCAGATGGGACGCCAGTCCATTGTAGGGCATCATGCACACGCACACACATTCACACGTAGGGGCAATTTTAACACCGATAATCTACCTACCAGCATGATTAGGGAGGAAACAAGAGAACCCAGAGAGAACCCATACGAAAACAGGGAAAGCAGACACTAAACACAGACAGTAACCCGAGCTCAGGATTGAACCACTGACTCTGAAGGTATTGGTACTGCATGCTAACATGCCACCCTAAGGAGACTCTTGAAAGCTGCCATCCTTCCCATACAAATACATGGCTGTAAGTGACAAACTGATCTTCCTTCCCTGTTCTAACAGGACAGGGTGTTATTTTATTTTATTCTATTCTAAGCTCCTTTTCAGGAACCAATGAAAGTCCCTGACCAATGAGACGGGTTTATGAAGAACTTCCAAAGGAAGGTGCTCTGCTCTCGGCATCGTAATGGATGTCATTAGTCCTATCTTACAGCATTATAAAGTGCTCAGGGTTACTGCTGCGCAAATCCTAACGCAATTACTACAGAATAACCGACACACCGCATGCTTGCTGTTACCGTGAGTGTGAGCAACCTCGGAGGTTGCACAAAGGGTTAAAAAAAAACAAAAAAACCCACAAACAAAACCCCCCCCTCAAAAACCAAAAAGAACAGCATGTATGGATGCTGACGCGGATTGCAATAACAAACACAATCCGCTAGACGTCACCACTTTGGCGCGTAAACTTCTGATCTCCTTCCACAGGCATGAACAGCGCGCACAGCCTGCCTGCCTGCCTGCCTGCCTCTCTCTCTCTCTCTCTCTCTCTCTCGCTCACACTCACTCTCTCTCTCTCTCTCTCGCTCACACTCACTCTCCCTCTCTCTCTCTCGCTCACACTCACTCTCTCTCTCTCTCTCTCTCTCTCTCTCACACACACAAACACACACACACACTCTCTCTCTCTCTCTATCTCGCGCCCGCTTGTGTATGATGCCGAAGTGAATGAGGTAAGAGCTGTGCGTGTAACGAAGGCAGAGTCACGTGGGATCCACCTGCACGAAAAAGCCCGTTCCCAGCGGGGAGACTCACCCAGGAGACGCACGCACGCGCCTCTAATTGCCCGGTGTTGTGAGCTTGGTTAAGAGGCCACGCCCCTTCAATTAGTGCTCCTGCTCTCACACAAGTGCACCGTCTCACGAAAACAATAAGTGTAGAGCCATTAGTCAGCTTTCTCTAAATATTTAGCACTATCCTGTCTGACTGACACACACACACACACACACACACAGTGTCAAAAAACAAAAAGATCTTTTAACTGGTTCTTCAGGTTGTCTCTTGATTGGAACCTATCAAGGTGCCTCCAGAAACATTCTTCTATAGGTGTTCTTTCTGGGAATTAAAAACCTAATTTTTTTTTTTCTTTTCCGAGTGTAGAAATCAGACTTTGTATTTCTCAGGCTGTGTGTGTGTAGAGAGAGAGAGTGTGCATGTGACACACACACACGCAGAGAGAGAGGGAGAGAGAGAGAGAGACTTACTACCTGCCCGCGCGTAATTCTGGGAGGACTCCGCAGCGCGTCCTCTCGCCGAGCAACAACACAATAAACACCAAAAAAGAGACAGGAGCGAGAGATTGGAGAGAGAGAGAGACGCGGATGCGAGAGTTTCCCACCGGAGGAGTACAATTAAGCACCGACGAAACGTCTCCGGCGTCGAAGCGCGGATCAGCGAGCCATGTATCTGAACAGAGAAGAGGAGCCTAACAAAGGTAAGACGCGTGAACCTTGAGCGCAGCACTACTCCGGACGTGTCGTGTATAATTCCCTCACAGCAGGAGGTCGGGCATGATTTTGGGCTTTGCCTATAAGCACCTGTGAGAGGCAGGGGTCATTAGAGCGGCCACGGTGTCCCCTCAGGATCTAGTTTTACACAGTCAAGCTGCGTGACATTGCCCTGCGCTGCCCGGTTGTGTGCCACCTGAACCAAGTGCCATCGATTTATCCCAAGGTGACTTCTTACATAAGCGTTAAATACATAACGGGGACTTACTTGTTGGCGGGTTGGAAAGAGAGGACGTGAAAACACAAGGTCAAAGCAATCTTGGTTATAGGACGGTGTCTCCCTCTGAGGGAGCTGCACGGTCAGGGGACCGGTATTACAATTTAAAGAAGGTTATTCGGACAAAACCATACATGAATAAGAATAATAAGAATAATAAGAATATTATTGTTGTTATTATTATTATTATTATTATTATTATTATTATTATTATTATTAATAATAATAATAATAATAATAAGTGTTTTGCGGTGTCGCGTAAGAAGACACTGGCTGCAGTGTTTTGGGGACGAAGTGCTAATTAGGAGCGAAAGCTTCGGGTTAGACAAGCAACACCTGCTGCTCAACACAGTGCGTGCGTGTGTGTGTGTGTGCAAGAAACACACACACGCACGCACACGGTGCGGCAGGCAAAACGGAGTAATGCCTTGCTCCATTCCCCCTGTTTTTTTGGTGTGAGGTAATGGCTCTGTGCAGTGTATCGGTGATAACAGTAAGGAGCGCTGCACGGGCTCGTGCACTGGTGCATATGTTGCACAATCCACGAGACCATTTGTGATCATATTGCACGTCTTGTTTTTCATTTCTGGTGAATTTGTTAAGGATCTGTTAGGCTGCCTTTTTTATTAGTACCTTAAGACATATGCACTACACACACTACTACACACACCAATACACTCTCTTAGACTCTGTACATGGGTAAATGTACCCATGCGCGTGATTATTATTATTGCACTGATGCTATAAGCGCTCGCGGCGTGTATCCGGTGCCTCTGCTTCCTGACTCTTGTTCTGAATTCGCGGCGCGTCTCAAGGTGGAGCGATTGGGCGCGAGATTGCGTGCGCGTTTGTGTGCGCGCGCGCGCAGGCGCTTGGCTCTGTCGCTCGTGGGCGGGATTACGGCGCACGAGGACGCGATGGATTGGTCACGTGAACCAGGCGTCTTAAGATCTTATTTCCCTTTTGGTTCTGTCCGTTTTTACCAGCTTTATTGCTCTGAATTGATCAGGGGCTCATGTACAACCTTGACGGTGTTCCAAACACCAGGATCAACTATTTAACTAGAATAAAGACGAGTTCTCCTGTGTGGTTTGACTAAAAAGAAAGCACTGTACTTTAAATAATGTTAGTTTGATGAGCCAACTGAGAGCTTGCACACATTTCTGGGCACTTGAACATTCATTCATTCCTTTGTTCATTTGTTTATCCTCAGTAACCTTCATGCTTGTCAGGGTGGCATCCATGTCTCAGTGAAGCATGCACACACAATTTCATACACTCATTCACACCTAGAGACAATTTAGCATAGCCAGTTGACCTACGTGTTTTTTTGGAGGGCGGAGGAAACCAGAGAACACAGAGGAAACTAGAGGAAACTGGTATGGACACGAGGAGAACAATCGAAACGCGCACACAAACGGTGACACAAGCTCATATTTGAACTGGAACGCTACGAACGCTACGCGCTGCACCCACCATGCCACCCTGTGAAAAAACAGTGTCTGAAAATGCAGCCTTTAATTCAAGTCTCTCAGATCCTGATCACACATGGTGTTAAAATCCATCTTGAGTGATCTGATCACAAGTGGACAGCTGAAGCACGTAGACATTTACACCTGGAATTTTGAATTTGTCTCCAGGGACCACTTGTGATCGGGTTTTACACATCATTTCCACTGGAGGAAGCCGGGTTAGCTCCTAAATGAAACTTATAAACAAACAGGAGACGAGACAATGAAAGATGCTACGAAAAGCAGTCAACTAGGCGTCCTTTGTTGCTGTATGGGATGCATCGAGACGCTTTTGCGTTCACACTACACCGTACTTAACATTGTCCACTTACAATTCGGATCACCCAGGATGCATGTTAATGTCTGGTTACTGTCTGGTTGCTTAGGGGCGCTGGACACTGGGCTCCACTGTTCTCCCACAGAACCACCCCGATGTTTTCTTGGTGCAATAGAACAGAAAATGTGGTTGTTTTTTTTTGTTTTGTTTTGTTTTTTTTGTTTTTTGTTTTTTTTTAAAAGTATTTGGATTAGAACGGCCTGATCAAAAGAGGTTTAGGAGGGATAGGATGTCAAAGCTCATTAGACTGACGGGTTACAAAAAAGATTTATAAAGGCCGGAGGGGGGTGTGTGTGTGTGTGTGTGTGTATATATATATATATATATATATATATATATAAAATCTCCATCCATCCTTAACGCTTATCCTACACAGGGTCACAGGGAGCCTGGAGCCTATCCCAGGGAACTTGCGGCACAAGGTGGGGGACACCCTGGATGGGGTGCCAAACCATCACAGGACACAAACACACACATTCACACACTACAGATTATTTGGAAATGTCAGTCAGCCCATAATGCATGTCTTTGGACTGGGGGGAGGAGGAAACCCCCAAATCACAGCGAGAACATGCAGCCTCTGCGCACACACACAGGGTGCAGCCGGGATTCGATCCCCCAGCCCCGGAGGTCCAAGGCATGACATTGAGATATGACTTTGGTTGTTTAATCTATTTGTTCAATAAAGATATGACAGCATGAAATATAGACTAAGCACATTCCTCATTCAGTGTCGAAACAGTGTCATGATCCCCCGTATGTGCCGTGCTGACCTGTCTGACTGTGCAGTCGTTCAGTTGACTATTCATTGACAGTCATTCTGAAAATCATCCTGTTGGCATTTCCTCCCTCTTAAGAGTGCAGCGATTTCTATTCTGATGTCTTTTTATACATGTCAAGGCTTGACTTTAAACTCCAGGTGTAAGGATGCGTGTATTAATGTTTTAAGAGTACATATACTGTACATGTAAGACCCGGTTTACGGCTGTTCTCAGTCTCCAGAAGGGACTATGGACTTCAATTCCCAGCAGCACCGCTGCTTCACGGTCACATGGCCACCCGCACTCGAATCTCATCCCATCTCAGGTTAACGAGCACCTGTATGTATTTAAGTCACGATTTGTACAGCACTCAGTGTCTTGCTTTATTTATCTCGTGTTGTCACGTTATGCTCTTCCATGTTCTAGGTACTGGTTTCTGTTTTGTTTTCCGCTGTTCACGTATGCGTAGTGTCTTTAGTGTTTCGTTTGTACTCTTATCAAACGTTGAATCTGCACGTGCATCCGTCTCCGCATTCGTGACAAAGACATCGAGATTTAGAGATCTCAAACTTCTTCTTATTATCTTCAAAACCGATTCGTGATCATGTTTAGATCCAGGCATGAAATGTTTGTATTTTACACGACATGACTAAGCACGTTTGCCTGATATAAAAAGGGTTACTGGAAATGGATCACTACAACGAAATGCAAAGTAGTCTGCTTCGATCCATGAGGAATTTCACAAGATGTCTTCAAACGTGAATTCACCATGCTTATGGAAGATTGTGTTCGTCAAAGCCAAATCTTTGCTTACAACTTGTATGTACGTAAGCGTTGGGATTCATACCGATGTGCTACAATTTCATATAGTGTGCAGTAACTCGAATATTAGTGCATCGTGCCATTGTTCATGGCGTATACAGTAGATGATTGTCCAGTAGTTGATACAATACAGTTCTTCCCATGCAGAGTCTACTGACACCGAGCATGCAGTTGCAACATGATAATCTCTTTAAATTTCTTTAAACTTTAAATCCAGAATAACAAAATTAGTTTAAACAAACTGGCAAAGCCTACAGCCAAAAGCTGCACATCTTCCGACACCACAAGCTCCAAATAACACGTCATATATCGTTTTCTTCGCTGTTGAGGTAAATGGCCAAAGCCTAACAATAGCATAGTGAAAAATACAAATTTAATTGTTCCTGAATTAGGTAAGAAACAACTTTAGATGAGCGTAATTGTAAGTACTGTCTATAAGGAATAAAAAAACATGGCGTGCTGTTATGGGAAAATAATCAATGAAGAGGTGGTGTTAGCACCTCAGTGGTGATGAATCACTTACTGTATAACTTCAAGTCTCGCAGTGTTCTATTTCTCAAATGCGACAGCAATATGCCAACGCTAACAATCTTTCATTTATTAAAGATCAACACACCATATCTTATGTCCAATTAGAGTTATGTTTATTGTAATGGAACATCTGGAAAACACTTTAGTTCCAGTTATCACTTATGTTATAGAGTAGTAGATATAAACTGTCATTCCCTCGCCAGCTTATTATTTTTTTTTCTCTGTCTAAGACAGATAGGTCCAATAGTCTATTTTTTATTTTTTACTAGTGTAAGTAACATGGAAAAATATGTAGAGCATGATTAAAAATGATGGTTTGAGGCAGTGGTCACCAACCCTGTTCTTGGAGACTTCAACTAGCTCCAACCATAATCGTGCCTACCTGTCCATCTAATCATTGCCTTAAGAAGTCCTTGATCATCTAAATCACAGGTGTGTTACATTTTGGTTGGAGAGGAAACCTGCAAGAAGGTAGATCTCAAGGAAGAGGGTTGGTGAGCACTGGTTTAAGCCATGGCCGTAGCTCAAGTGTATGAGGAAACCTGTTTGGAAAACTACTTTGCAGTTCAGAATACTTTGAGTCTTTGGATGGCTTTTTGTCAGTCATTTATAGACACTCCCCAATGCCCCTTCATGCTGCCCTCCTCTCAGTCTTATAATTATCCTGTGAGCAATCAGCCAGATAATTCTCCTGTGAGCAAAGAAAAAAAAAATCACTCACAGTAAAACCAGAATAAGCAATGGCAGCACTTTTCCAAGATGAAGTAATTTATTACGGGTGAGAATTAGTGACGTTGCTCCTGGACAGGAATGTACAAGCTGGAAATTGTTTGGCCAGCTTTACATAACGAATCGAGTAGAACAAAAGTACAGTGGCGGCATTCATGAATATCAATAATCAGTATGATGCGTATTTTGTGTCTTCACCTTTCGAGTAGCTAAATGTCCAAATACCTTGACATTGATGTCATGGCAGTCCTTACTAATGCTATCTCTAGTTAAGATGCTAACTCTAGTTGAACTCCTATAAATTCTGGGGGTGGAGCTTTGGTAAGTGGGTGGGATTGGGGGATGGGGCGGGTTTTAAAGAGTAAAAAAAAACCAAACAATTTCAAATCTGATTCAACTCTAAACATTTAACCGTTAGACATCTTTAAAGTTCCAGCTCTATTTCTGACTGGTACAAAGTGCTGACACTTTGTGTGTACACTAATGTAATGTAACTAAATAGAACTAAAATGAACATAACATGGAACTATTATCAGAGCTGCTGTTATAGAAAATGCATCAACACCTGACCAATTCTGACCAATCCAACCCAATCTCAAAGGAGAAAACAAACTTATCTCCTTATTTGCAGCACCTTCTATACATCCATCCATTGTCTGTATCGCTCATCCTATCCTATAGGGTGGAGTGGAACCTGGATCCTATCCCAGGGAGCATGGGGCACAAGCCGCGGTACACCCTGGACGGGGTGCCAATCCATCGCAGGACACAATCACATACACATTCACACGCTACTTTGGACATGCCATGCATATCTTTGGACTGGGGAGAAAACCAGAGTACCTAGAGGAAACCCCTGCAACACGGGGAGAACATGCAAACTCTGTGCACACCGGGCAGCAGCCGGAATCGAACCCCCAACCCTGGAGGTCCGAGGCGAACGAGCTAACCGCTAAGCCACCGTGCACCATATTCACCAATATATCAGAGGTTCAGTCGAATGCTCTGTATGCCATGTATTTTTAACCATTGAGGATTGCCAATTTAATGTGTAAAATTGATGCTTTTTATGACATATGATTAGAGTTACCAGACTCATGAAACTTCACCTCTTGTCTGCTACATAAATCAGTATTTACATAAATACAGGGTGTCCCAAAAGTCTCCATACATATGGGACTACAGTATGTACAGTTTGCCAGCACCACATCAGTTGTGTCTTCGTCAGTGGATGTTGGTGGACGTCCACTTCTCGGTTGGTCCTAAACACTTTCAGTCTCTTCGAATTTGTTAATAAGTTTGGCAGCTCTGTGTGTGTGTATGTGTGTGTGTGTGTGTGTGTGTGTGTGTGTGTGTGTGTGTGTGATGTACTCACCATGTTTCCTGTTAAAGTCCATCACAACCTTGCGACAGCTTCCCGATCCATCCGTGACAACGATCTCAATATGTTCTTCTTTTGTCAAAGGCGTCCGTAAAGGCTGTCTGAAAAACAATTATATAACAAACAAACAAACAAAAAAAACAATTATATAAACTAAATATGAACAATTTTGGAAGACATTTATCTAAAAAGTGTTAATTTCTCCTATGTATGGAGACTTTGGGCACACCATGTAGTATTATCCTTTCAATGAACATGAAACCAAAGACATTTGGATGGATTTGGATAATAATGGACTTTTTAAGCCACCACACATTTGTATCTGCAGATTTAGGTGGCACGTGAACGCTTGGCGCCACGATCGATAAAATGAAACTTGGCAAACCTTAGAAGTCTGTGTCATGATACGAGATTGGCCCTTTCCCGTCAACGTCTTGAATAATCTCCAATTCCCTTCCCTCTATTCGCTTTACCAACTAGGTTATATGATTGTAGATCCTCACATGTGGTTCCAAGACAGGGCTGAGTGATGTGGAAAGCAAATATAAAGGAACTGTGACTAATTCACTAACTAATAAAAGTGTCTAATATTTATTTATACAGGTTTTGTCCTCGGTGGACACTTATGTTAAGTGACTAAACACACACACACACACACACACACACACACACCGACCTATCTACACACTGTACATAATGAAGACTGTCCACTTCATTTATTGATTACTTTTTCCATGTGCGTAATGTGATTTGTGGAACTCCTTGTGTTTGACAGGTGTGTGTACACACACATTTCGGGACATTGACTGATAATGTGTTAGGGACAGACTGTGGATGCAGTGGTTCAGAATGCTACAGAAGGTGGAAGTGTGTGTGTGTGTGTGTGTGTGTGTGTGTGTGTCCCTTCATGGTTGCAGCAGAGGAGATGAGAGGAAAGGAATGATTGACAGCTCATGCATTATTCATGAAGTCCTGTTCATCATGGTGGTGTTGGTGTGTGTCGTGGGAGGCAGGGGTAAAGGGAGCAAGGAAAGCCAGACAAATGATGGCATGAGCGAGAACGTTAGACATGTACAAGGTGCGAGAGAGAGAGAGAGAAACAATTAAAAGTGTCACTTTGGACTATCCCTACTGTCGATAATCAATACAAATGTGTGATTCGTAATGACCGAGAGGAACTCTGGGACATCTTTTCTTTGGCACTTTACACTATGTGATATTACCTGAAAGCCAGCCTGGCATGTCACGGTAATTGGAAACCTGCAGAAAGCTATTATACGAAGGATAACCGAGGAGAGACATTGATTTTAAGCTCTGTTCTATCCAGTGTTGCTCTTATGAAACGAATCACGGGCATAATAAATTGACTCTAAACTTAAGCCTTTTAATCGTCATGAATATTAGATGAGTGTACAGTATTGGTAGTGAACTCTACTCAATACATGACCTATGGGTTTGCCTTTAGTGTCTACATACAGTACTGTACGGTTGCAGAGTCCATATCCAGATGCTGTTTTTCATAGTCATAGTTTCACGGGTATATTCTATCATCACTACAAAGTTTGATGCGAAAGTAGGACACTGTTCAGACTGTATGTATCCACGCATCCTGCGTCTGTACTCATTACAGAAGATTTGTCATTCAACTTGCAGGAGTTCTCTCCGTTAACTTATTATTCAGTCAAGCAGCTTAATTGTGATGAAATGAATCGGAAATGTATGTAGAACTGAAAGGAAGGAATGGAATTCTAGACCCACGGATGAATCCTAGGATTTTACTTAAGTCGTTTTTGTTTATTTTTCTGCCCGCCTCTTGCCTTCCAGACAGATGTAGTCTAGCTAGTAATGAGCATAACATTTCAACACAATCTCCCAGGAAAAAGAAAAAAGAAAGAACAAAAACGTTTGCATGCAGCTTATCTGCAGCATCTTCTATATGCTGAATATTGGTGTTCTGGAACGAGCATACTGTACGCCGCGTAGTAATGTCTCAGACTTTAACTTGAATGCTCTGTAGAGTGCTGTGAAAAAGTATTCTTCTGTTTTTGTGTATATCTCGTACTAAATAGTTTTAGGTCTTCAAACAAAATGCAACATAAAACAAAGGCAACCTGAGTAAACACACAATACAGTTTTTATTTTTTTTATTGAAGCAAAAAAAAAGTTGTTCCCCCCCCCCCATTGCACTTATGGAGTTCAGTCTTTCACTTTCTTTTAGAACTAGGATTTACTCCTATACTTTGGATCTGCTTCGCAATTGTGTTTGAGTTTCAACTTACAGACTGAAGACCAGACATTCTCCTTTATGATTTCCTGGTAGAGAGCAGAATTCATGTTTCCCTCAGTTATTGCTAGTTGTCCAGGCCCTGAAGAAGTAAAGCATCCCCACACCGTCACACTCCCACCACCATGCTTGACTGTAGGTATGATGTTCTTTTTGTGGAATTCTGTGTTTGGTTTACGCCAGATGTAACGGGACCCTTGTCTTCCAAACAGTTCCACTTTCAAGGTATGTTTCGGCAGAGTTCAAATGAGCCTTAATGTTCTTCTGGGTTAGCAGTGGTTTTCACCTCGCCACTCTTCCATGGATGCCATTTTTTCCCAGCGTCTTTCTGATAGTGGAGTCATGATTAGTGACCTTTATTGATGCAAGAGAGGCCTGTAGGTCCTTCATTGTTGTCTTTGGCTCTTTTGTGATTTCCTGGACGAGTCGTTGCTCGGCTCTTGATGGAGTTTTGGAAGGTTGGCTACTTCTGGGAAGGTTCACTACTGTGCTGTGTTTTTCCATTTGGAGATAATGTCTCTTACTGTGGTCCTTTGGAGTCCCAGAGGCTTTGAAACAGCTTTGTAACCCTTCCTAGACTGATGTATTTCAATCACATTCTTCATTATTTCAACTCTTTCAACTTTGACATAGTGTGTTACTGAGTAAGACCTTTTAACCAACTTCATGCTGTTGGAAAAAGTTCTATTTAAGTGTTGATTTGATTGAGCAAGGTTTGCAGTAATCAGGCCTGGTTGTGTCTGGTCCAGCTGAACCCCGTTATGATTTGGGGAATTAGTAACTACAGGGGCAAATACATTACCACACAAGCCAGTTGGTATTGGATAACTGTATTTTGTATTTACTCAGCTTGCCTTTGTTTTATCTTAGATTTCGTTGTCATTTCTGAAACAACTTCGTACGAGATATACACAAAAATAGAAGAACTCAGGATGGGGGCAAATACTTTTTCACAGGACTGTATGTCACTGTCTGCGCCGACATTAGTTTAACCAAGCCCACCATGAATAACTGTACTTATATTTTAAACAGATTGCACATAGCCCACTTCATGTGTGAGGTTTGTGCGTTTCAGAACATATGATTAGCATCAGCAGGCTCATGGAATTAGCCTAAATTCTCCTCTTCTGTGCAAACACCCACGTAAATGTGGGTATTTTAAAAACGCAGATGGTTTTTACCCTGTAAATTCTTGATGCCACTGAGAACAAGTAGACTTTCCATGTTTTGAAAACACCCCGCGTTACCATACTGCATTACTATGTTACCATGTGACATACAAACCTGATCTGTGTTTGCAGAGAAGAGCAGAAGTTTCATGAGCTAGATACAGGTGAGGTCATAAGTTTACATACACCTTGTAGAATCTGCAAAATGTTAATAATTAAAAAAAGCGAGATCATAACAATTGCATTTTGTTTATTTAGTCCTGCCCTCAATACTCCACAAGACACAGTAATAACTGAATTTACACAAACGGACCCGTTCAAAAGTTTACACACGCTCGATTCTTAATACTGCGTGTTCTACCTCGATGATCAACGACTGTGTTTATGTTTTGTGATGGTTGTTCATGAGTCCCTTGTTCGGCCTGAGCAGTTAAACCGCCCGCTGTTCTTCAGAAAAATCCTCCAGGTCCTGCACATTCTTTACTTTTCCGGCATCTTCTGCATATTTTAGCCCTTTCCAACAGCGGCTATATGATGTTCAGATCCATCTTTTCACACTGAGGACAACTGAGGGACTCGTACACTATTATACACTATTAAAAAGGGTGCAAATATTCACTGATGCTCAAGAAGGCAACATGATAAATGAAGAGCCAGGGGGGTGTAAACTTTTAAACAGGATGATTGGTGTAAACTGTTATTATTTTGTTTAAAGATCGTATTTTTTCCCCCATTTCGTACTGCCCTTCAGAAGCTACAGAAGATATTTACGTGTTTCCCAGAAGACGAGATAGTTTGAGACTGGGTTGAGCGTTTGAAATGTGGTTTAGACCGTATGTAGATCTTAAAAGATCACCATGCGTGGCAGAGGGAGAGAGGGGAAAAAAAGAGGCCAGCCAAGAACCAGGTGAGAGTTAGGCAAGACAAAAGAGCTGCAACTCTAAGAGGGATGGTGAGTATAGTCTGAGAACTATCCCTATTTGACCCCCTTTTCTTTATTGCATATGGAGAGGCAGTGTTGCGTGTCAGCGTGAGCGAAACTACCCCTGTGGCGTTTTTACTTTGGCGAACAGTAATTAATTCCATTCATCTTAAGGACTTAAGGAATTGCTTTATCCTGGTCCTGGGTACAAGGAAATAATACACCTTGGATGGAATGCTAGTACCATACGCACATTCACACATTTATTCACACCTGGGGGCAGATTAGTCTTCAATCCATCTATTGGCATGTTTTTGAGAGGTGGGTGGAGGGGGTGGGGGAAACCAGAGAATCCAGAGGAAACCCACACTGACTCTAACCTGAGAACCAGGAACCTTGTAGCTGTGAGACAGCAAGAACCACCAGGCTGCCATTTTGAGGAACAGTGATTTTTAATGAATTTTTAATCTAGCATACATGCTAACACTGCAGATTTCCTGATATAAAGAGATGTTCTGTACTGTACATACACAGAACACAAAAGCATGACAGTGCGTGTTTTGTATTCAGCCTCAGAGATATTTCTATTTCCTCACTGTTTGCACATCATGTTTTCTCGGTGTCTGAGCCGGTTAAGGGTTAAATTGTAGAAAGGACCTTGTGGATGACTAACAAGCTGGGAATTTATTATTACATGAATCAGATGACACTCGAAGCACATAGCATCATGGCAATAACGGCAACCAGACACTATTTATTACTGGTGGTGATAACGGGCAGAGTGAGATCTGACCTGGCAGAGGACGATTGAATTTTTAATGAATACTAGAATAAATCATTGTGATCAGTACCTTTTGGACATTTTGGAAGTCTTTTTCCATCTGTGGATGGAAAAGCTGGATTTGGAGGAAAAAGAAATACATTGACTCACACAAACTGTGTATTTTGGTCTTCAGCCTCTCGAATAAGGTTAGCGCGTAGCGTTAGCACACTAACTAAACCGCTCGGCACTGAAAAAACGGATCGTGACATGGATCAAATGCAGAAAAGCAGAGAAGCCTACCAACAATTCACTAGCTGGCAATGAGGTGAAATCGGCCGAGTAACGACACGCGTTCGCTAGCTTCCCGCAAAATTCAAGAACGGTTAACATGCTTAGCTAAACTTAGTCGGTCCTGAATCCTTTTTCCTCTTACAATGTATCAGAGTCTTTCAGGCTCTATCCACATTAATCCGGATAAATTTGAAAACGCAGCTTGGTCTCTACGTTTTGGCTTTCTGTCCACACCGAGACGGCGTTTTTGTCCAGTGAAAACGCAGCTTTTCGAAAATGCTCTTCCAAGTAGATACATTGGGAAAATGCCGTTTTCGTGTTGGACTGTGGCCTGAGAAAGCGAAGATATTCAAACACGATATTCAGACACGTGATGCCGTCATGTGACCCATTCAACTCGAAACAAACTAGACGGTGGACGATATTGCACCGCTGTCCGGTTTAATTCCTTAGATTTATATAGCGCTTTTCTAGACACTCAAAGTGCTCTACATTGTATTGGGCGGGTGTTATCTCCTCAGCCACCACTAGTGTGTAGCGTCCACCTGGATGATGTGACTGCAGCCATAGTGCACCAGATCATCCACCACACACCAGTTATTAGTGGAGAGGAGAGAGTGATGTAGTCAGTTTATGGATGGGGATTAGTAGGGTGCCATGATTGAGAAGGGCCAATGGGGGAATTTCACCAGGACACCGGGGTTATACCCCTACCCTATAGTTTGATAGCGTCATTAAAGATTAATGTCACTTCGTGTAACCTTCAGATTGCATTTGTAAATAAACGTCTCAGGAAACCGACGCCGGCCAAAGCTTCTTACGTTTTTACGCATGTGCGGTATAGGAGTGTAAGTGTTTTCGGCTGTTTCAGTGTGGATGAGTAATTTTTTGAAAACGCCGGTATAGACGAAGAGCGAATGCAGCTTTCAGACCTTTCTGGATTAAGGTGGATGTAGGATCACTCTCTCATCCCCCTGTTGTTTGATTATACTTTCATGTGCATCCCCTCTCTCTCTCTCTCTCTCTCTCTCTCTCTCTCTCTCTCCACTGATTGGCTCTGGTGCCTGCCAATCACAGTGTAGTTGGTCTTCTTTCATGCCTATAGTTTCATGTCATACAGCCTTAGAGCGATCATATGACACAAATTTCCCCCCAGTTCCGACCCGAAACCCATGACGGAGAACTGACCGTAAATTACGTGACTATCAGGGCGACGCACGCAGCTCTATTCTTTTCTTACCTGAATCTGAGTATTTTATTTCTCTTTTAACACAACGGTCCTGGAGCTTTAAATGATCTTGCTGAACCAGTACCCAAATGGAAGCGGTATCTGAGGCATCAGGATCAAAGTGTCAAAGTGTCTGTCATGTGACATGTTCTCCCTGACAACGCTATAACGTTGATCTCCTCTCATTCATTTTGAGTAACCACTTGATCCTTGTCTGCTTTGGATCCTGAGCACATTCTGGGTGCGACGCCAGTCCATCACGGTGCATTTCTATTTCCTTGAAGTGTACAGTTTTTTTGCACTTCAGCTTTTTCAACCAATATCCCTTGATGATGATGATGATGATGATGATGATTTTATTATTATTATTATTATTATTATTATTATTATTTAATTATAGCAGTCTGGGTTCTCTGAAAAGGGAGTGTCATGCTTCACTTTGAAGGTTTAATATGCTAAATGTCAAAGCTGTCATCCTGGACTCTCATAGCAGGTGGTGTTGTTCGCCTGCTTCCTGTCTGCATTTAAAGTGTCGCTAATAGCAAACTGCTGTGGTAGCTTAATACACGGATGTGTAGTCAGAGGGAATTTAAATAGCTGAAGGAGCCAGAGGGGTGGGTGTGTGTGTGTGTGTGTGTGTGTGTGTGTGTGTGTGTGTGTGTGTGTGTGTGTGTGTGTGGTGTAATGACAAGATTACCAAGCCATTACAGCTAAATGATGATGATGATAAAAGCAGAGAGAGAAATACTGTGCAAAGCTGCTGAAGGGAGGTTGCAGTGTGAATGGGGTCCCGTGAGGGATGAGGGAGCAGCGCCGCTGTCATCTCTGCTTTGTCTGCGCCTCCCAAGGGTTGACCCTGCATGTATCAGAGGTGTGCTGGGGTTGGGCGACATTGACTTCATTTACACGTCTTGGATACGATCGAGAGAGAAAGAGCGCGATGTCGGAGATCAAACATAGCGTGAGTGATTATTGCTTTAATCTGCTACAGGAGCTAATTACAGCCTTTGTGCATAAGCACCTGCCTCTGCGTGGGTGGGGGTGTGTGTGTGTGTGTGTGTGTGTGTGTTTTGACTCAACTCTACTCTCAGCTCAGGTGTAACAGTAATAAGAGTGCATGACTGACCGGAAAACATCGCCGGAGTGATGTCTGGGGCGAGATTCGAGCAGCTTCATTATCATTTTTTAAAAACTTATTGTTATCTAACAATGTTTAATAGATTAACACTGTGGTTTAACCCACTTCCATTAAGGCCTTTGCACATACCTTTTGCATACCTTTGTGTTTTGCGTATCGGACACAATGATCAAATGAATAAATCCATGTCCATTTGGAACTGGTGTTTGTGGCGGCCATTTTTGTCGGCTGGGAAGCAGTTTGGAAAATGTAGTTAGAAGAAGCAACTATTTGTCACATGTACATCACTTTTAATTCAATTTTATTTGTATAGCGCTTTTAACGATGGACATTGTCTCAAAGCAGCTTTACAGAAACATATAAACACAG
>JANDJT010000041.1:6514773-6525535 GCA_024331685.1 Stegophilus panzeri | reverse complement strand
AGGGAGACAGACAGACAGGGAGGGAGACAGAGAGGGAGGGAGACAGAGAGACAGACAGACAGGGAGGGAGACAGGGAAACCGAGAGGGAGGGAGATCGAGACAGACAGACAGGGAGGGAGACCGAGGGACACCGAGACAGAAAGACAGACAGAGAGGGAGGGAGACAGAGAGACAGACAGACAGGGAGGGAGACCGAGAGGGAGGGAGACCGAGACAGACAGACAGGGAGGGAGACCGAGGGAGACTGAGACAGACAGACAGGGAGGGAGGGAGACAGGGAGACAGAGAGGGAGGGAGACCGAGACAGACAGACAGACAGGGAGGGAGGGAGACCGAGACAGGGAGACAGGGAGGGAGACAGAGACAGGGCGGGAGACCGAGACAGGGAGACAGAGAGAGAGGGAGGGAGACAGAGACACAGACAGAGACAGAGAGAAAGCATTCTTTTATGAAGAAGGCAAGAGAACAACTCAGGATGTAAGAGAGAGATCCATCCATTTTAAGATTATTCATTAAGTATGTGTGGTTGCCGCGTTCACCTCGCCTCAGAAGTGGGAAGTCGAAGGTCAGAATGATCTCATTCGTGCATTCAAGCTACAAAGTGGGGAAAAAAAAAACATGGACGCCTCCATGTTCGTCTTTTGCTAACAACAAGCTAGCCAGCTAACTGCGACGAGTGATGTATATTTTCCTCCTCAAAACAGCCGCCTATATAGTCAGTGTTCGAGTTAGAAGCGTTTATCTATGCGTGTTGATTGATGTTAAGCAAATACTTGTATACGTATACAGTATAACTCATTTAAAGGTAAAGCGTGCTGCTTTGTTTACTGTTCGTGCTGCGACCAGCCATGTTCATGTGATGTCGCTCTCTGAACTCGGAGGAAGTTGTAGTTGAGAAGACTCCACCCAGTTCGAATTGAGGAGGACTTTCTTTAGCTTTTCCTGGTCGGAGGTCAGGAATCACGAGTTACGGGTCTAGTTGAACACACCATCAATATCCTGGACACTCCGGTACTTCTGGTGTGTGTGTGTGTGTGTGTGTGTGTGTGTGTGTTTTGTAAAGGTGTGTAAACTAACCCAAAACCTGGACCTGACCCAAGGATAAACACTTAGTGTTCAAGCAGTTCATGAAGATGAATGAATGGTTTAAACTTAACAATAAGAAAGCAAACCTCTTGAATGTGGGGAAAAAAAAACCCAACCCATAATACATAACGTTCTCTGCTAGCTAGCTAGGTTCTGCCAGTTAGTGCTAACAGATTCCTTTATCAGATTCCTCTAAGCAGGCGTTCAAATTGTAATTGAACCAGTTTGGTGTTCAAATACGTTTAAAAAAAAAAATATGTATGTTCTAGCGTCAAAAGCAGAACCGAGTAGTAGTAGTAGCAGTAATGCTACACTGTGTTCATATCTCATAAACAATAACAGCGAACCTTAACTACGACGTGAGTCTTATGAATTCATGCATAAATAACGACCACCTTAAGTTCTTAATAATCCGTCTTCACGAACGCACGTCAAGGTACGACTCTTCCAAGTATAATACTTTTTAAAAAAAAAAAAAAAAAAAAAAAAAAAAAAATGTAATCGGACAGACGCCGTTGTCTGTTGGACGACCCGCTCTGAATCAGTGACGCGGAATTCACACGCGTCGTTTACGTCCTCTTCAGTTCTGTGCGATCCTACTTTACATTTTGTATAAAGTGTTTAAAGCACGCGAGCACATTTTTGTGTTTAAAAAAAAATAAATAAAATAAATAAAAATAAATAAATAATGGGTCTAAAATATCAAAAACACGAAGCATGACGAATACGTCGGCTCCGGAATCAACACCGTAACGAACGGCTCTGGAGGTGCAAGTGCTTTAGCCAGCGTCGCCGTCGCTCAGCCTTTGATTAGTGTGAGTGTCTGTTTGTTTTGTGAACTGGTGATTTCGAAAGAACGTGTCGGCTACGTCAAGGTTCGTCACGTTGGCGTGCAAGCGCTTTTGAACAGCTGCGGAAAGACAAATAGGAAACGTTCTATCCAGTTTCCTCCCCGTAAACAAAGAGCATCTCACGAGACTTTTTTCCACAGAGAGGTGTGTGTGTGTGTGTGTGTGTGTGTGTGTCTGTCTGTGGTGTGCCAGGTGACAATGACTACGTTTACACGGACAGCAGTAATCTAATTATTGACATTATGCTGAATAAGACAATATTGTGATTAAGGTGTTTACATGAGTCGCTTTTAGAATACTCCTTTCATGTTCAGGTTTGACGTGTTATAGAACATAGAGCGATTAACGGTACACGTCATTACGTCCCCGCGCCACGCTGTCCGACGTTCCCTCCGGAATTTCACGTATCGACATACAGTTCGTCTTCGTTATGGTACCGTATACAGTTTTGTGTCCGAAACCGCGTACTTACCTACTATATAGTAGCCGAGATGCATGTATTTCACCTACTATATAGTAGGCAAAAATACGGTTTGGGACACAGCCGTGTTCTCTTGTTTGCCGTTAAACGGTCGAGCACCGCCGTGTGTGCACGTGTCCTATTGCAAAATACGGTGAAAACTCCCACACGAAGTTGATAGTGTGATTAAGGTGTGTACAAGTCTGTAACGCACGTCAATAATGGGACTAAAACAGGAATACTCCACACGTCTTAATTCCATTCGTGTTATTTGTTTTTTTTTTTTTTAAAACTATTTTGACAACGTGAAATTTTCATCCTGTCCATTATGGCAGAGCGTAAGAGAGTCATTTCTTTATTATTATCATTAGTGTAGGTCTAGGGTCTTCATCGTATACTTTTAACGTGAAGGACACGTTATCGCACAGCCTGTTCTCAAATTCGGCCAGGATTTTATTGGGATCGTGTCGTGACAGTGTGACAAGTAACAGTAGTAAAATCCCAATGGACCTTTTATTCAGGTTTATATGCAAAAATAAAACTCGCGTTAGCTGCTTGATGCTGTAACTAATATCACGTACAAGTGGGGACAAAAACGAAAGGCTGTTTGTTGGCATGGTTTGGTTCCACTTCTTCCCTCAGAGGCACGTCCTCGGTCACGGGGCATGACTTCAGAACACTGAATAGTTTAATGAGGATTAAAATGATGTAAACTATATGCTGTGGCTTTCAGTCAGAAGATCTCAGCCTAACTGAACATGGTAAATGGTCTGCACTTATGTAGCGCTTTTTTAGCCTTAGAAGTTCTACAAAGCGCTTTACACTGGTTCTCACACACACACACACACACACATACATACACACACACACACACACATCAATGGTAGCAGAGCCGCCATGCAAGGCGCTAGCTTGCCATCGGGAGCAACCTGGGGTTCAGTGTCTTGCCCAAGGACACTTCAGCATGTGGAGTCATCTATGGGACATTATGGACGTGTTAGACAGCGCTTTCCACTACCATCACCACAACATTTGAGGGAATATCTTTGGGAAGAATGGTGCTCATCATTGCTCCAGTACACTTCTAGAGACTTGTAGAATCGATCACCAAAGCACGTTGAAGTTATTCTGGCAGCTCATTGTGGCTCAGCACCTATAAGACACTCTAGGATGATTTTGTCTTTCGTTTGTCAGCCATCTGTATGTGGAGTAACGTTAACGATTACATTAAAGTCAGGATTCCATTAACGTAAGAGTTAAAATCAGCAACTAATGGTTTATGCGTCATTGTTTGTCACCACAGAGATACTAATGAGACGCACGGCATCAGATACACCGCGCTAATACTCCACGTTCAGATCCGGACGTTGCGTATCACTGTACATTTTAGTCCCATCACTGTCTTTTCTCAGGTCCACATCTGAACTGTTAATATCTTCTTATTGAACTTACCGACTATAATATATTCTTATTACCGATGAGACTAAATTGTTAAACCTACACCAATCAGCCATAACCTTAAAACCACCTGCCTAATATTGTGAAGGTCAAAACAGCTCTGAGCCGTCGAGGCACGGACTCCACAGGACCTCTGAAGGTGTGATGTGGTATCTGGCACTGAGATGCTAACAGCAGATCCTTTAAGTCCTGTAATCTGCGAGGTGAGACCTCCGTGGATCGGACTTGTTTGTCCAGAACATCCCACAGACGCGAGATCGGATTGAGATCTGGGGAATTTGGAGGCAACACCTTGTGCTCTTTGTCATGTTCCTCAAACTGTTCTGTTGGCTGATCATTTTTCTTCTTTCGAGAAATAGGCTAAATGCCTAAAAATAGAAAAGAACAAGACTATTTCAAGCTTGAAATGAAGAAATAAAATGTCTAAAAATAGGTGTAAGGTGTTTTATGAGAAATATCGGATCAATTCGAGTATTTTCAGGATATTTTCACTTGCTAAGATGTCAGTGTGAGTTTGGCTGTTGTTCAAAACATCACTTTCCTATAGAACTTTAGTGGTGATAAATCATCTACAATTAACCACTGGTATAACAAAACTCTCTTTCTCACTCGCTCTCTTTCTTGCTCTCTCGTTGTCTCTCTTTCTCGCTCTCTCTTTCTTGCTCTCTCTCGCCCTTTCTCTCGCTCTCTCTCACTCTCTCTCGCCCTTTCTCTCTCTCTCTCTCTCTCGCTCTTTCTCTCTCACTCGCTCTCTCTATATCGCTCGATCTCAAAAATAATTTATTGAGCTTCTCTCAAAGGTAATGGTGCTGAGTCGGATCTCCTGTCGCATATCACACAACAGTAAATGTGGTCTGAGGTGGTTTACCTGATAAAAATCATTATTACTGATTTGTGTATGTATATGTTTACATGCACGTCATTATTTTTGTGTAGATATAGCTATCTGAATGTAGTGCTTTATTAAGACCCTCTCTGCCATTGGGTAGGTGATTTCATTCCCTATTTGTTTTTGTTTTTTTCATGAAAAGAACATTCATATTAAAGTTTAAACATTAATGGTGCTTCATTAGTCTGATAACGTTCATTTTGTGGGACATTAATATTTGTGATTTTCTGTCAGCTGACTGATATGTCGGTCCGTGTTTAAGTAATGTAGAGTTTGGATGTATAAACAGCTTCTTCCTGCGTGCTGCGTCTTCCCACAATGGTGCTTTCATCAGCCCTGGATGAGGTGAGAAACGCACAAGTCGTATCAGTAATGTACAGAGTGACTGTGTGAGAGTTTGTGCAAAGGTAATTACTGGTGTTTGAGCTGCTATGTTTGTGTGCGCGTGTGTGTGTGTGTCATAGAGACAGAAAGGATCTGGCAAGATAGACCGATTGTGCTGAATGAGTGCCATCTCTTCAGCTTGGTTGCTTGATTGCGCTCTCTCTCTCTCTCTCTCTCTCTCTCTCTCTCTCTCTCTCATATATGCACACTTTCCATTTCTTCTTTCCCTGGTAATATTTTCTATCCACATTTTATCTGTAATTCTATCCATCATTATGGCTGTATGATGATATGATATCGATCTGGTGGTAAATAATGTCACAATGCATGTTTCTGAGATATTGTGGGTATTGTGATATACAGGTTTCTTGAACTGTTTTAGTATTTTTAGTAACAATGACCAGATCTGGTTGGACGGTCTGATTTGATGTTAAAATATTGTAAAATTGTCATTTTAAAGTGTTAGAATTTTTATTCTGCTTCCTTTTCAGTGTTATATAATTAGATAGTTTAAAGTAATTCCTATAAATATCATTTTTTTTTTTTAAGTAATGAAAATCAGAAAGGTTTTTTGTTTGTTTGTTTTTTGTTTTGGATTTTTTCCCCACATTTTTCTCCATAATTTAACCAAATCCCACCCCTATCATGTGACGACTACCAACTCGGGGGGGTGGAGGCTAACAAGCTTCCTCTGAGACATGTGAAGCCAACCAATCACATTTTTTTTCTGCTCATGATGCGTCACAGGGCAGTACAACACACTCGGAAGAAAGCACTACCCACCTCCTTCCGCAGATATGAGTTCACAGACGTCCAAGGTTGCCTAGTGTTGGTGTGATTGACAGGGAAGAGAGAATACTGTATGAGGGCATGGCCAGTTTTGGCCTGTAGGCTCCCAACATAATGATAATGAGTCTTTATTGGTCAAATATACATATACAAAGTGAAATTCTTTTCTTCGCATACCCCAGCATGTTAGGAAGTTGGGGTCAACCATGATACAGCGCCCCTGGAGAGGGTTAAGAGCCTTGCTCAAGGGCCCAACAGTGGCAGCTTGACAGTGCTGAGGCTTGAACCCCCGACCTTCCGATCAGTAACCAGAGCCTTAACCACCAAGCCTCCACTGCCCCATTGTCAGGATTCAAACTCCTGATCTCTGGATGATAGAGGAACAGTACTGTGATGCATATTGTGCCTCGTAGAAATGTCTTCACGGTATCGTGATATGAAGTATTTGTCATATCGCCCACCCCTGCATACTACTATATAGTTAAAAGTATGTGGACACCTGACCATGACACCCATATGTGCTTGTTGAACATCTCATTCCAGATTTATTCCTCATGTGCTGTTATAATAAGCTCCACTCTTCTGGGAAGGCTTTCCACTAGATTTTAGAGCATGGCTGTGGGGATTTGTGTTCAGTCAGCTACAAGAGCATTAGTGATGTTGAGATCAGGTAGTGATGTCGGGTGAGGAAGTCTGGGGTGAAGTCGGTGTTCGGGTTCATCCCAAATGTGTTCAGTGGGGTTGCGGTCAGGGTTCTGTGCAGGACACTCGAATTCTTCTACCCCAATCTTGGCAGACGGTGTCTTCATGGAGCTCGCTTTGTGCACAGGAGCACTGTCATGCTGGAACAGTTTTGGGCCTCTTAGTTCCAGAGAATTTCTTAGTTTATCTTCTTGAATGCATTTTATAACACATCCTTAAAACTTCACATGAAGACTGAGAGAAGGACAGAGATTATACCTTTTAATGCCCTTTTCACATCGCATGTTCAATTCTACAAGACATTTTTGATGTCTCTGTTAATACCAGTCTCTTACAGATATTATTCACTCCTTTCAGTGGATATTCAGCGAAAGGTGACATGTACAGAACATGATCCGTGTTCCACATCGCTTTAATCAGCTCTAGTTTTCCTTCGGACTCCAACAATCCACCCCAGAGCTAGTTATTCACTGCTTCTTCATTTCTCGCCATCGGTGTCGCCGCTCGGTTTGTTCACACCAAGGAGACGATTGTCATAGCTACAACACTTGTCTCACATTCAGCCATTTTGATCAGGCCGTGAAACGTGTTCTGCTTTATATAACCATGTTCGACTTGTCTATATCAAGCTCATGACAGCTTGCATTGTGATGCCTGCGGTTTGTTGGATAATTACTTTCACGGGCATTTACTTCTAAATCTGCTGAGGATGAGAGTTAGTTAGGTTTTTATTATTATTATTATTATTATTATTATTATTATTATTATTTCAGGAATAACAATCTATTTCAACAATTAGTAACAGTTATTAACTTTTACAGGTTTAGAAGATGCTGAGCTTTGAGACTTTGATAGCTTTTATACTGTACCGTGTGCGTTTCCTACAGTTGCTTTTAATTAGTTTTCTCTTCTGGGCAAATGTTGATGAAGTCACTGAGGTTGATGCATACGGTCTCTATGTATCGTTTTTACGACGTGTTATTAAATGTTTTATAGATATGTATAGACGATATCTTTCGACAATAGCTAATTGTCATTTGAGTGTTTTGTGGACTGCGCTGCCCACTAGTGGCCAGAGCTGCAGGATAACGTGTGATTCAGGTGAAGAGCAGAGAGGAGAAGGGAAGAATGAAACGGGGCAACAGGCTGCGAGAGCAATGGCAGGCGTGAAGGGCTGACGACGGAGATTGAAGCCATGCATTTGGCACGCACAAATGGACAATGTAAACTGTGTATGGCAACATATTGCTGATAGATGCTTTTCTGCCAACAGACACACACACACACCCACCCACGAAGTGTGCCACCGGTGTATAATGACATCATGTCTATAGAGACCTCAGGGTAAAATGAACCGCACTGGAGTTTGAAGACACGCAGACACCTGTGACTGGCAACACCATGAGCGCATAGTGTGTGTATAAATAAGATGACAAAATGGTGCTTGTGTACAGGGAGGGGTCAGATACAGAGATAGGGCCTTGGCTGTGCAGACACACACATGGCCCAAATAGAGCAGATCTCTCCCTGAGAGACAGCTCAAACATCAGACAGACTCATTTGCTCTCTACCCGCATCCTACTTTCAGTCCCACTACACACACACACACACACACACACACACACACACACACACACACAGAGACGCACAGGCACACATTTGCATGGTGCTCTTTGTTCTTACTCTTGATCCTTCTCAGTTGGACAGCTCTGTTCCAGATCTTCTCTCATTACTTTCTATTGGAGACACACACACATGCACACTAGAAAGAGAAAGACCCAGATGGCATGAGGCATAATGGAAAGAAAAAAGGGTCTGAAGCTCTAAGTGCATTCCTTCTGCCATAACTGTGTGTTATGTTGAGCTTAAATAAAGCTCTTAAACACTCCAGCAGCACAGAGCCGTCCATCCACAAGTGTCTCATCAGGGTGCGTTTGCCAATGCCCAGGCGATTCTCATGTTTTAATCCCAGATGTTCTTTTAGTCTTTAGTGGCTAGCGCACGCTGGTGTAAAACATCTTCAATCGAATTTCCCTTCAGTGGTGCTTATACACCCTTGTCTTCACTTACAGTACACGAGCCCCTAAAAACATTACTGTACATGTTGCGAAAGTCAGACCACAGCGTAGTCGAACTCTAAAATCTGACTGGTCAAAAAATGTTTGTTAATTCAGTATATCAGCACAGACCTGACATTAGTGGCAAATCACAGGTTTATATCAACGTGCTCAATCTAATGTTTCTCTAAAAAGCGGTTTCTTTTTAGGAACACTTACTTTTCCAGCCTTTTATTGCCCCTGTCCCAGCTTTTTTGAGACGTGTTGCGGCCATCAAACTCAAAATTACCTTATTTGTTTCTTAAAATGGTACATTTGCTCAGTTTAAACGTTTGATATGTTTTCTATGTTCTATTGTAAATAACATATGGGTTTATGAGATTTGAAAATCATTGCATTCTGTTTTTATTTACATTTTACCCAGCATCCCTACTTTTATGGAATTGGGGTTGTACATTAAAAAAAAATAAATAAAATAATAAATAAATAAATAAATAAATATTTTTTTAAATGGATTTTTATTACTTGAATTAGTGCCATATGGCAACAGTGTGCAATGGTGGAATGTATAATTACAATTCCAATTACTGCATTTCCCAGACTATAAGTTGCAGAGTTTTGTTTTGCCACCTAGTAAGCATGTAAAAGTTATATCTTCTAGATAGGAATTACCGTTGTAAAAAGTATGTGGATGGATTTACTCACTTAAAACACATACAAAAATTAGACCCAAACATGTTTTAGGTGAAGTATCTTTTTTTGTTTTTTGTTTTTTTTCTCTTAAAATATAAAATGTAGAACGTGAGGTGCAAAATGTCTGAAATTACAGCAGTTTTTCTTACTTTGAAAATGAAAAACTGTAAATATACTATTAGAGAAGCCTAGTGTATTTTTACTATGTAGGCCTGTTTCAGTTCATGAATACATACACCACAGATCCATTATCGCGTGTTGTTGCCATATGGCAACAATGACATTTTACCGATTAACGGAATACTCAAAATAAATAAACTTGTTTATATCTCAGATCGTGTTTAATTTTATCCTTTAAGTAGTTTTTGCCTAAATTTCGAAAAATGAATAGAATTTTCAGAGCCCTCTGGTGAGGCCCTTCACCATGCCGTGTGACTGCAGAAAAGGAAGTACAAAACGGCTCTTCCTGGTCATCTGACATGGCTTTTTTTTTGTCATGTCAAAGTTAAAGCCCCCCTTTTTTCCAGACACACAGGAAAATATTAGTTTTGTATTATTGCCTATCAAAAAATTGGAGATAAATTAATTATTGCCATATGGCAACATCACACAGTAAAGGGTTAATTGACTGATTGTAGCTTGTGGTGTTCTCTAGACCATAGTGCCATGGTTCCAGTTTCATGAATGACATGTTTTAGCGTATGCTAGCCTGCATGTTTATATAGATACATACTGTGTGTGTGTGTATGTGTGTGTGTGTGTGGGTGTGTGTGTGTATATGTATATATATGTGTGTGTGTGTGTGTGTGTGTGTGTGTGTATATATATATATATATATATATATGTGTATATGTTTGCTTAAACCTTAAGCAAAGGTTGACACAAAATACTAAGTACAAATAAGTGGTCCTGTATTCAGTTTGGGGAAAAAACAACAACCCAGTAGCTGTGTGTAGAAATACATAACAGTTCAAACCCATTCCATGTGCTTAAATAATATTGCACTGCTTATTTCTCACAATCTCTTTTCCTGTAGTTTTTGGAATCGAGACTGGAGAAAATTATTGTGTGGAAGCGACTCTTGGAATCGACTCGATCGATTCCCATCACTTCGGACTCGACTCCCAAATTTCTGGACTCGAACCGCCTTACTTCTGACAAAGGGGAATTGAAATAGGATTCAAATCTATAGAAAATACATGAAATAAACGTTCAAATATTCTAGACGTTTCTCCTACTCCCTGTATGTACACCACACCGTTTCCTGCAGTTATTATTGGTATCCCGCGTTTCTCCCAACCCAGTTCTGTACCACAATGCTGCCATTGTCATGATTATTACTCTGTCAATATTGATTCCCAAGCTCTTGGATATTTACTTAGATATTTAAAC